>SNQJ01S0002088.1:34165-59121 GCA_010110895.2 Picea sitchensis
TAAATTTGTAGATACACCCTGTGGAAGATAGGGTATCTGACTAGTCCTATTGACTAGTCTCAAGAAGGTGTTCCAGGTAAAACAATCATAACTTCTTCCTAGAGTATCCAAATTGAGTGGGACTAGTTTCATTGGATCATGGACATTCTGTAGTAGTTTTGGTACGAGTTTCATAATTTTATATCAATTATTTTGTGTGGGGCACGCTATACAAGTGATATCTCCTAGAAAGGAAAAAAATCAGCAAGTTGTGGGGAAGTTACCATAAATTCCACTTGGCACATCCAATTTTGATCAGAATTGTGGGGATGTTTACTCAAGGCTTTTAGTGAAAAATTTCGAAGGGCATGTAAGAACTTGGTTTCGAGGACTCCCGGTAGGATCCCTACGGTCGTATAATGACCTAGAGAATGCTTTTTTAAGACAGTGGGGAGAAAAGAAAGACCATCTTTATTATTTGACTGAATTCGAGGCTCAAAGAAAAAATAATTCTGAGTCAGTTCTGGAATTTACCCAAAGGTTCAACAATTTGTACCATAAAATCCTAGCCGAAGTTTAACTCTCTCAACCTACGACAAAGGTAACTTTCGCAGGGGATTTTGAACCCGATTTTTCCCTACTCTTAAGGGAAAGAAGATATGCCACTTTGGAAGGAATGCAAGACGATGCCATAGAAATTGAATCAAATATGATGGCATCTGGTAAATTAAAAGAACAAGTTGAAACATGAACCAAAGAACCTAAACATTTTAGGGAACAAGAAGGATCCTCCGGATCAGGAAAGTCTGGAGAAGAAAAAATGGATGAGATGGCTAAGATAATCAAAGATTTGTCAAACAAAATATCTAGAATGGAACTAGACCAAGCCAAACCTGACCCATTCGCTAGAAATCAGTTCAGGCGAAATCCTAATCCTCAAACACAATAAAGACAAGTAAAAAATGAAGATAAAAAAATCCAAGCCCCTTTCAAGACTGGAAATTTTATGCAAAGGGACGATATGCAAAATTATGAGGAGTTAGAAGAGGATCTAAACAACCTCAGTGATGATGACCGAGATCCTCATTTAACTAGACATGACTATGAAAAGTCTCTAGACCTAGAACCACTGTTTAATAATGAGGAAAGTATAAATAATTTGGGAGACTTTGCATATCAAGGAATCATCGACTCCATAATGGCCGAACTTCAACAAAAGTACAATTTAAGGCCTAGTGAGAAAAATCCCACAAACGTTCCATTGAAAAAGATTTTATCAAGAAATAAAGCGAATGAGACAGCTGGCACGAAGACGCAAGATGAAACACCAACTGCCCGAACCAAAATAGTTGAAACAAGAGTAACACAAAATAAGAAAACAAAGAATATTGAAACACAAGCTCCAACTAGAGAAATCGAAAAAACAACCGGAGGTTTTAGTTTAGAAAATGAACTAAATAAGATTAAAATTCCCATGCCCTTGGTTGAGCTTGCCAAGAATCCGATTTATAAAAAACAGATTGCTAAAATGATAATTTTTTCTGATGTTGAAAGTCATGTGGATGTTATCAATCTACAAGATGAAAGACCTACGATTATGTTCGGTCCACACATTGAAAATACTAAGGATTCAGTTGCTCCGTTTTATATTACATTATCTGTGCATGACCACTTACTTCATAACTGCATGTTAGATTCCATGGACTCCCATAATTTGATGCCTAAAGTTATCATGGAGAAATTGGGCCTCGAAATTACTATACCTTATCAAGACCTGTACTCATTTGATTCAAGAAAAGTTAAGTGTCTTGGTATGATCAAAGACTTGGTAGTAAACCTTGCACAAATCCTTGTGAAAAGTATCCTTATGGACGTGGTCGTTGCTGACGTCACTGCCAAGTACGACATGATTCTATCTAGGTCCCGGGGCGTGAAATTAGGATGATCACTTCAATTGGACATGACTTACGCTACGATCCCGATTTTTGGTGGACAATTTACTCGACTGTACAAAGAGACTAGACATGCATACACTGTAAGTGACCCTCAAAACCCAAATAATTACCCAGTCTATGTTGCCGATCAGGATTTAGGAAATTGTATTTTATCGATAGATGATGATTTTGAAGAATGTATAGAAGAAGAAAATAAAAAAATAGAAAAAACAAAGAAAAGTGTAAATAGTAGAGAAGGAGTATGTAAACTATTTTTTGATGGCGCTTCGTCCTGCGAGGGGGAAGGGTATGGAGTGTTATTTGTTGCACCTAGAGATGAGTACGTCATCCCCTTTTCGTACAGATTACATTGGGAAATTGATTATACAAATAATGTCTGTGAGTATGAAGCTCTAGTCTTAGGATTAGAGGCTGTCAGGAAGCTAAAAATTGAACAACTAATAGTTTATGGTGATGTGGAGCTTATTGTGAAACAAATAAAGCAACAATATCAAGCTAAACATCTGAGGCTAAGGTCATACATAAATTGTGCTTGGGATTTGATAGAGAACTTCTTCTCGTCTTTTAACATTCACTACATTCCTAGAATGGAAAATCAACAGGCAGACTCTTTAGCCAAAAAAGCTGCGACGTTTGTACCACCTACTGTCCTTAAGCTAAAATATCATATCGAAATGAGACACAGACCTTCGATCCCAAATAATGTTTAGCACTGGTAAGTCTTTGAAGACGACGAGCAGATCAAACAGTTCCTAGAAATGGTTGATGAGTTCTCCGAGACTCATATAGATCAAGAAAATCAGATCGATCCTATCTGGATCATGCAGGAAGGTGAAGATCCTCAAAGGTTCCAGGATAAGATCGCAAATCACCAGATTCTTGTGCTTAAGAACAATCAGATCCCCATAGGTCTAATACCTTTAGAGATATTGTCCGACCAAGATGATACACCCTTGAAATCCACCTTACGACCTCATCCCGAAGAGGTTGAAGACTGTAATATAGGAACTAAAGAGAATCCTAAACTGGTCAAGATATCTAAATACCTTCCAACCCAAGTAAAAAATAAGTACACCGAGATGATTAAACAATATAAAGATGTCTTTGCATGGTCCTATGACGATCTAATAACTTATGATACCTATGTAATTGAACATAAGATACCTTTGAAGCATGGTATCAAACCTTTTAGGTAGAAGTTGAGACAAATAAATCCTATCCTCTTTCCAGTAATATAAAGGGAAGTCAAGAAGCTTCTCGATGCAAATTTTATCTTCCCACTCAGGTATTCCGAATGGGTAGAAAATTTGGTACCTGTCAGGAAGAAAAGTGGAGAGATAAGTCTGTGTGTAAATTTCAGGAATTTAAACCAGTCATCCCTCAAGGAAAATTACCCACTGCCAAAAATGGATCATGTCCTGGAAAAATTAGTTGGAGCTAACAGAATGTCTATGATCGATGGTTTTTCCGGATACAACCAAATTGCTGTCCACGAAGATGATAAAGAAAAAAACCGCATTCACCACGCCGTGGGGAACTTTCATGTATGATAAAATGCCATTTGGTTTGATGAATGCAGGCGCTACTTTCTAAAGAGCGATGGATATAGCTTTCATCGGTGAGAGAGATAGATTTTTTTTATTTACTTAGATGATCTAACAGTCTTCTCAAATTCTGATGCTGAACATCTGGTGCATCTCAAACAAACCTTCTGTAGAAAATTTGGTTTGTCTCTAAACCCTTAGAAGAAAATTTGGTTTGTCTCTAAACCCTAAGAAGTCTCATTTTTCTATGCAAGAAGGCAAGCTTCTGGGTCATATAGTTTGGAAGGATGGAATCAAGGTTGACCCTAAGCGAGTCGAGGCTATTGACACGATAAATATTCCCATAAATAAGAAAGAAATCTAGTCTTTTTTGGGGAAGATAAATTTTTTGAGAAGATTTATTCCTAACTTCGTTGAAATTGTCAAACTGATTACAGATATGTTAAAAAAGGACAGTGAAATGAACTGGACCATCGAAGCTAAATAATAATTCGAGCGAGTGAAGAAAGCTATAAGAAAAGCGCCAATGTTAGCTAGTCCAGACTACACTAAGTAATTCCCTATCTTTTCTTTCGCATCTGAACATACTATCACAACGATACTCTTGCAAAAGAACGAAGAAGGTTTCGAACAACCAATAGCCTTTTTCAGTAAAAGTCTTAAGGACGCCAAATTAAAATATGATATACTAGAAAAACAAGCTTACTCAATGGTGAAAGCTCTCAAATATTTCAGGACGTATGTACTCCATTCCAAAATAATTGCTTATCTACCAAGAAGTGTTGTCAAAGATATTTTGGTACAACCGGAGAATGATGGTAAGAGAGGTCGTTGGTTAGCTAAAATTCAGGAGTTTGATCTAGAAGTAAAACCAACCAAGCTAGTCAAAGGTCAGGGCCTGACTAGTAAAACCAACCAGACTAGTTAGTATGCTGATAAGTAGCTTATCAAATAGTGACAGGGGGCATCAACAGGGAGATGAAAGCGGCCCAGAAAAAGGTATGGCCTACCTTCCCTCTCTAGGTTGGTATGTTTTCACTTTTAGACTTCGGTCACTCCAAAGTGGAAGCTGTAGAATTTGAGGATGTCAAGTTGGTTAACATTGAATTTAAGAGGCACGACCCTCAAAGAATCGTGGAAAATCACCTGGCACAATACAACATGAAGAGATATGTGCATGAAAAATCCCCAAATGATGAATTATTTAGTGGGGTCAGGTCCTATGAGGAAGTGCTGAACATAGTCCAAACTTTGTCCCCATATCAACAAACCAGTTTCTACAGTTTTCAAAGACATAGACGAAACAACTTGCCAAAAGTACTACAGGGAGAATCGGTAGCCACTTCGCCTACAAAGGAAAATGTGCCTCTGGGTTTTGAATCAGGGAGCTCTGGAAAACATGATATTGGGGGAAAACCCAAAGAGCACTGAGGTTTTAATGCAGGAAGTGGAAGCTTCATTATCAAATCCGTTAGGCCCTCAAGCAAAGGCTCAGATCAAATCTTTCCTAGAGAAAGGGCAAGATACATCTCCTTATACACCAGCCACACCTGCTGCCAAAAATACTGAGCAAAACACGTATACGGAGATAGGTTCTCCTATTACTTCATTGACACCTTTACATTCTAGTTTCGGAAATCCTAGTTCTGAAGTCATTTTTATAAGTGACCTCACCCCAATTTCTCCCGAAGAGATGCCCCCTTCAGACTTCTTCTTCAACAAGAAAAGGAGGGCCATTGTCAAACGAGAAAAACATCATCAAGTTGGAGTGATAGTCAAAAGGGAAAGGATGGTGTACGTTGGACAAAATCGAGATGATACAAAATTTGCCAAGGAAGTTGCAGGTTCGTTGGGTGCTTTCGCCACTGCTAATAAATGGTCTGTAGAAAATTTGGCTGAGCAAATAAAACAAAGAGACCAGTTGATAGGAAAATTGCAAGATCAAATAATGACCATGGAACAAAATGTGAAGAATACGATGAACAAAGATTTTGAACAGATGAGAGCTTATGTCATGCATCAAATTCAACAGCTGCAAGATAACCTTGAAGAGCTCCATCAGAATTCATAGGCCAACATAGGATTGGTCACTCAATAAGAAGAGTTAATAAAGAAATTGCAAGCTAGGTTAGACTTGACTGAAGGTACATCAGTGGAGATATCCACTTTTCAGACTCAAGCTCTGGAGGTAAATGAAAAACTAGAAATAGCCCAACAAGATCTCTCCATGAAGGTCGATGTCATCCAAAAATGCTACCAAGTTGTAGACCTTGCTCTAAAAGATATCTATATCAAAGAAAGGGAAGCTTGCTCAACTCGAGTTAAGTTTCAACAGTCCATATTTTTGGTACCAAAGGATGATGTCTCAGGTGTTCATCGACTTTCTCTTTCAAAACAAATAAAAGGTGATATAGCTTTAAAGGCCTGCAAAACAAATCTAATAGAAAGAAAAAGACTGGCTAGAGAGGTAAATGAAGTTTGTCTAGAAGCGTTGTCTTCACTAGACAAGGGACTAATTGATTTCGAAGGAAATACTATCTCCGAAGCCCTGGGTCAAATTGATATAGAAAAGAACCAGTATAACTCCAGAACAAGAAAGGAAGAAGCTCTGATGACCATCCAAAAAATGAACCAGATTGATCTCCTTCAAATAAATAAATGGATAGTAAACCCAAGATTAAAATTACAGGTCACATCTCAAGGAGCTAATATGATACAATAACAGATGCCTCAGGTAGAGAGGAAATTTTACATTTTCGAGGTGAAGGAAGCAACTGAGCCTTCAAGGTTAGTGGTGCAATTATTGAGTAAATTCATTCAATGTGTTGAATATGGGAAAAAAAGCACATCCTTAAACAAGTAAGGGAAACATGCACATGCTATTCACATATTTGAGGGACAAAAAAACATGCTAGAAATCAATGTGTCACACACCCATGATGAGGAATAACTTTTTTTCGATTTTCTTAAAGGCCAAGAACTCCATTCATGGTTCCTAATTCAGAAGGTCAAGGAATCAGTCCGACCTCCTGGTCATGGATCGTTATTAACTCTGTTGAGCTATGGAAGCTCTTTGATTCCCTGCTGGAATCTCACAACAAATCCACAAGTCCTACTATTGAACTCAACCTGCATGGACAAGCACTAGGCCTGAGCTCCCTTTGCATGACCACAACCTTGTGACCACAGGCCTACACAGTAGGAGCGTCACGTTTTGCGATGTCGAGGATTTTCATTCCAAGACACCCGACTCCTCCAAGTCCCGAAACTCGAAATAGGGCTTAATGGACCCTAGCTCCTCCCTTAGATCTCCTCCAGGTGTCCCTCTCCGGTGACCTAGGGCCAATCCTCTGGGCACCTCGCATTTCGCGATATCGAGACTCCTGATATTGAGTTCACCGACTCCTTCAATCCCCGATACCCAAAAGGGTTAATGGTTCTTTAGCTCCTCCCTTTATGCGTCCACCATATGACCTTCAGTCAGGTCTTAGGGCCTCACTCCTAAGCGTGTCAGGATTTTCGCGTCTTATGAAGTTGCGATGCAACTTTCTCCCTTTTGTCGATAGCCAAAACTGCGATATTCCTTTGCCTCTGTTCGATGGTCCAGATTATTCCAACGATCAACAGTCCAGACTTTGTCGCGGTTTCGCGTATTGGGAATTCCCTATGCGTGTCACCTTTGCCTGCCCGACTTTCGAAATGTCAGTATTTCAGAGCGCAGATCAATGGCTTAGATCCTCTGTGATCAGAGGGCTCCTATCCAATCGCAAACTCGGGCCTCACGAGTTCTTGTGGTTCTTCCCATTGACTTCTCTTCTATGCAAGTCAACGAAGAACTGATCATTCTCCATGCATCCCTTCCAATAGACGGTTCTGATGATGTCGAGGTTTCGCGACCTGTGACCTCCAATTCACAACCTCCTTCACATCCCCGACTCCCGAAATGCCGACATTTCGAGGCTCCCAAATCTGACAGTTCGCGCTCCTCTGGATCTAACAGTCCAGATATCTTCGCGAATTCGTGTATCGGGACTTTGCAAGCGAGCCAACCCTGACTCCCCGACTCCCGAATGCCGAAAGGGATTAAAAACTGTTAGCTCCCTCCTTTGGCCTCCGTCCATGTGACCATTTCCTATGACCTAGAGCCTAAATCCAAGGCGCATCGGAACTTCGCGTATCGCGAGTTCTCACGACTGCCCTCATTGACTTTTCTACCCTGCTAGTCAGTGAAATGCTGAGATCTCTCCATGTGTCCTCCTTAATGGACGACCTCAATCAAATCGTGATTTCACATATCGTGAGTTCAAATAGTTATTCTCTTTGACATTCTTGCTCTGCGAGTCAACGAAATGCTGAGATCTCGCCACGTGCCCTCCTTAATGGACAACCATGATCAAATCAGAACTTGTCTCATGCACCTTCCTCCGAATCCAACAACTTTCGGTCCACGTTCCAGATCCAATGGCTCAGATCTATTCTTCATGTGCAGTTCCTTTCTGTTGACTCGACGTATATTCTACGGTCCAGATCGCTCCCTCTGCCCGATCCAACGGTCAAGGTGGATCCTGATAGATCCTTAGATCAACGATCCATGTTATTTCATGACTACGGCTTTCAGGGGTTTCAGAGGATCCATCCCCTACACGATGGCTACCAACGTCCGTCAAACTTGCAAATACTGAAGGAGTCGAGGCGTTAACGCCTACACTTCTTCTTCAAATCTAAGGGTCGTGACATACCTCAGATCCTCCCAAAAGGATCTGGTCCGTTCATCTTCCAAACGAAAGAATATTCCCTTTCTCTACTTAAATCTCGACATCCTTCCTGAGCTTTGTCAGTTATGAAGGACTTAAGAGATTTTCACACTTTCTCTTGGACTTGACTCTTAGAAGAGTCTTCCGCGCACCCCTTGTGCTCATTGATCAAGTCTAGGACTTAAGTGGGTCTCGGTCTCTACTTGCCTCTCAAGGAGCTTGTGGATAACTACACTACCTCTCCCGAGCTTAATAGACTTCATCCTCTAAGGGACTCAAAACGATTAGGAAGGTTGACATGCATACATGAAACTGTGTCCACGGTCAATGAACACACAGTTCGTGACTTTGGCTTATGCCACCACAAGACACAAGAATTTACGAGTATAAAACATGTCCTATCCATATAATTTCTTACTTGCTTAATTATACAACCAAGCATAAATAGAAGGAATACAATATATCCATTAAGAAATCATGCACATTCCTAAAAACATTCATAGTATAACCAATTCATACATAGTTATAGCTAAATTACACAGGGCATGAGATCGCTTATCTATTACAGGTTGTCGCCAACCAACTGACTGTGGGTGTTCGTCCTTCCACCCTACCATAGGCTCAGAGGCATTCATTCTTAGCACTCTGGCCACCCCCGTGCCAAGCCATGATATCACCAGGGAACTCTCGCAATTCTCAAGGATTCTTTCTTTGTTCAGCTTCTGCTCAAGTTTTGTTCTCTGTAACTCTCAGATGTATCTCTTTGTTATGGCCTTGACGAGATTTATCATATGCTCTCCCGCATCAAGCTCACAACCTTCTATTCTTTATCCTTTGGAGAGCTCCGCACATCCCCCTTATGAGCTTGCGCTCTCTCATCGTTATCCCCCTGTATCTATCTTACCTTTATTCTTTTGGAAGGTTCTTGACCCATCACGTTCCTTCTATCATAAGGACACTCAGGTCTGCTTGGTCTGCCAGACCCTGCGGTACTTTGGGCCGATATTTTGCAGCTAGACCATGCTCCCATTCATGGGGTTGGTTGGTAATTCAACCACCGGTCCTTTCTTCATTAACTGATTTCTCTCCTCTAGTGATATGATGGCCAATACTTTCAAGGCTTCACCCCCACAGTCAGTTATTGGAAACTCAAAAAATAATACATTTACATTGTCCACATGCCTTAGCATGGAAATTCCTATTTTACGATTAATTACAAGCTGGGGGAAACAAGGTTCTACAATTCCCTCCCCCTTAAAGGAACACCGTCCTTGGTGTTCTTTCTCAAAAACACCCGGCATGCCTTTCTCATTCAGTTGTTTTTCATAAATCTTGATCTTTCTCTCTCGGCTAGGTCCTGTTTCAGACCCTTAATCTCTGTCACTTGCTTTCAAAAATTCTTGGACAACAAGCACGTTGATCATAGTCTTATGTGAAAACATTGTATAAAAATTTCTAGGAAAATTTTCATAATCTTAGCACAATAATTATCTGTGCAGTTTGTGGATTTGTATCCACAGGGTTGTTTTGTTATCCAGGCTCATTGTTTTTCCTTGATATACCCATTGGGTGCATGATCCCAATTCAATAGTTTACAATAACTATCAAGGTTTCATCTTCCTTGTGGTCACTCACCCTCCAGGCCCAGGCTTAGGCCTCCCCTTCACTGCTATACAATCCCTCGGGTGATCCATCTTGCCTTGCCAAGGTTTTCTCGCACAAGAAGAACTACCCACCGTGTGCATGATCCCAATAGTTTACAAGAACTATTAAGATATCCTCTTCCTTGTGGTCACTCACCCTCCAAGCCCAGGCTCAGGAATCCCCTTCACTGCTATACATTCCCTCGGGTGATCCATCTTGCCTTGCCAAGGTTTTCTTGGACATAAATAATTTCAGAGACTCTATCGAGTCTTAGAGTCAACGTGTCCCTCAGACTTTCTCTACCGAGGCATCCCTTCGGCTTGTGTTACCTCAACACAATGTATTTCAGGCAATCATGACTTATCATGGGGTTCTCATGGCTCAACAGTAGCCATTTTTCATCATCTTCAGCTTTGACAACCTTCATCTATCCTTTCTGGACATATCTTTTCTTCTCACCTGTATCACAGGTATACAAAATTCATGAGACATCATTATAAATTCTAACTTTCAGAATTTTATTGCAAATTTGTCACCTACAAATTTCCCATTCCACAATTTGTTTTCATATTTGTTCCGCACAGGAACCAGATTCATAATTATGGGACTTTCCTTCCCATAGCGGTTTGGCTCAACAGGTAATTGGTCTTCCTTATGGGCTTACAACACTGCCATATCCAAGACCCCTTTACTGCCTGCACTTTCAACTTCAATCAACCAAACAAATTGTTAGTTTCCCATGCACATATATTTTGTTATTCCTTTATAACGTCATCACAAACAATTTCAGATTCGTGCATACTAACAATCAAATTCACTTTCTCAAAAAGAAAAATACCATTCCTTGCAGTTTGGCTCAGTAGGAAATTGGTCTTCTTTATGGGCTTACATCACTGCCATATCCATGACCCTCTTCTTCCTGCAATTCATTCTTTCCACAGCCAAACAAACTGTTAGTCTCTCATGCATCCATGTGTATATATATATTCAAAACCATGCATGTTAACAGTTCATTACATCTATATAATCATGAAAAGGAAATCACATTCCTTCCCTATGCCTCATTTCAACATACCAAACCTTTCAAAATGTAATTCAACATTTTAAAGGATTTAACAAATGTTCCAGTATTCACGGATACATTCATACCTAATGTACTCTTGCATTGATTTTGAGTTTGTCACACTTTATGACAGGTTCTTGGCCATGGTGTGTTGGAATTTAACCAACCTCTTCACCACACAACTTATTCATTTTCATTCACTCTTACAACAGGACCATGCTTCCTGCTATAGGCTGATCACGTTCCTAAATCAGTATACATGAAACTCAAAAGTTTCACATGAATGCCTTTAAGCATTCTTCCTTCATTAATAGCCAGGGTGCGAATACTCATGGCCACCCAAATTCGTTTTCCTTCAACACTTACATAATGCAAATGAAACATTGGAAGGTCCTCCTTTCTTACTGAAAATTCCATTGTCTGCCCTCTTATGCAACATGCATTCCATGCAACGTGCTAACTATGAGCACCTTTATTCCCATAGAGCCAGTCCCCGCGATCACAGTCTAACATAGAGTGCTAAACCCTACCTTCCTTGACTGGTCCAGAGGATTCCATTTTCCATGTGATCGAGAGCTGTGACCTTAGCTCTATTCTTTTCAAGAACTACCCTTTCATCTCCCATGTCCGAGTGCTATGATCCTGGCTAAATCCCTTGTCCACAAATCAAAGGTGAGGGTCCGTCTTCCCCTAGATCCAACGACTGCAAGGGATTGCAGAACCTCAACTAGTTCGCGGTTTAGTTCTCCTTCTGATCTTCGCAATGAATGCGGGTCGTTGATCTTATCGAACGACTAGCGTTTGATCCGTTAACTCTAGTGGGTCTTGAAATCGATCTAATGACGGGGATCAGTTTCCTTCCGATGAATGTCTCATTTTTACTTCCTTTGTCAGGTTCTTGATTAACCTGATTAATTTCTAGTAAAGGTTTTTGACGATCCTTTGGTTCAGATGTTGCTGCATCATACCATTAGTCTTCCCTATCAGAGGTTCGCACCTCCAACACTCGGGTTTTCCTTCCTGAATCATACCCTACGTGGGTATCCATGACATACAATATAGACAGTTCTCAACTGTTTATGCAGTAATACAATCATCATCACTAAGGTGTCAAAACATCTACTTTTATTAGTAAATTAGCTTTCTCATTCGAGAGGAAACATAACACATAGCAAGAAAGGAGTCAAGGGCTCTCCCCTTCTTCCAATTCTTGGCTTTTTGCAATTTATTCCAGGTTGGGGTGTCCCTGCTCTTTCCCTTGAGAAGTCTTGGTTAGGCCTCACTCTAACCCTTTTGGATACAATGACATGCTTAGTAGCAAGGTTTTTTTTTTTGTTCATAGTGGGTCATGAACCTGTGCATCCTGCACATTATTGTTCGGTTCTCAGGGTGGTTAACATTCAGTTGTTAGTATTCCATATACAAATTTTATCTTAAGAATGTAATCCAAGATTCTTATATAGGGAGGCTTTGCATCCCATTTCCCAATCTTCAACAATTATTAGGGTTATGACTTCGTTCTTCTGACAGAGTCCTTAGACTGTTTCCTCCCAAAGAACTCCTTGAACATGCAACTTCCTCATTGCATATACATCACTATCTGTGATGGACTCAGCCTTGAGTTAGCTTCATCTTGTTAATAAGAATTCTTTAAGGAACATAGACATGCATTTCCGATATGCATTCCAGATTATGTATCCACACATATTCTACCTTTTGTTAACTTACATCCATGATGTACTTAGCCATAATCATAATCCTACTTTAAAATTAGTCAACTCCTGATCGTTCACAATCATTATCATGTGATTCTCAAAGGCATAATCATTTTCCTCTTATCATAATAAACAAAACACCTTTTCTCTTTTGTTCTTTATCTATTGATATCAACATTTCCTGAGGAAATGGAATACATTACCCTCAAGCTATCATCCGAAACATAACTTTCATGACTCTTCAGAATGGGGTCAACCATGCATCCATGGTATTCATTCAATCTTGGCAAGTGCAATGCTTGCCTCACATTTCACTCATCTAGGCAATCACCTCGTGCATTTAGTATACCTATACTCTTACATCATACATGCGCATCACTTGTACATTTAATATCTTTCATACCTAGCTGGTATTAAATTAGGCTTCACATCAAGAAGCTTCACAATGCATTAAATCCATGTACTCAGGCATAACACACACAAACCTAACCAAACATTTATCCTGCAAGCTCATTGCTTGCACCCCTTCCATGTCAGGCATGCACATGGGCATCTAAGACTTCCAGATCCTCTTCCAAGGACATTGTTTCCATCCTTAAGAAAAACCCCATAGGAAAACTCAACACTGAATTTCCCTCTCAGTTGAGAGCTTGCAGTCATTCACACGACACATGGATGTTGAATCAAACATAGTCATAACTATGTTCCCTTTTTAGGCGATAACAACTAGCAAGAAAGCCTTCTTGCCTCGATTTCTATAGGACTTACCCATCTCACCTTTCCTCTAGTCATGAGGAGTTATATACTTCGAGTTTAATATAAAGAAATAACTATACTACCAAGGATCCTACCTGATTCTATTAGATTCCTTTAAGTCCACAAAGGTATTAACCATTATATAATCCACCATCATCAGTGCCTAAGGTTCCTGTTAGTGCTAGAAGTTGCTCCTAGATTGCTATAGGGTCAAGCCTAGCACATATTAGTTATTGAAAAAGTGTTTTGAGGGTTTTTATGGTTTGGTTTTTGAATATGGTGGTTGAAAATTGGTTCAAGGTAATAAAATAAATGAGAAAATCAAAATAAGAACATAAAATATCCCATTAACTGGTTAAAAGGTAGTCACATAGATGGATTAAACAAATAAGAAAAAGAGAAGATGAAGCCTTCAATTTATCAACTTCACATAAATTCTTGTCTCAGGATATCATAAAGAAACAAGACCATCAACTTGATATCAAAACTTGAAAAAATGATTTCCACAATAAAATTTTCACTGTATTAATTAACAGTCAAGAATAAAAAAGCATTGCAATCTGAATAATGAATTCAAGCATGAAGAAAGAAATAACATAGTAGAAAAGAGTGTCTAACCATCCATATGACTTTTCTATTAAGTGTCAGATAGAATAATAATGCCTTACAAGGAGTTTCAGAATAAGTCCTTTGGATCTCCAATTTTCCCCCCTCTCTCACTTCTCATTCTACAGAGTTTATATAGAAACAATACATAATTATCAAGATCCAAAAGAAATGGATCTGAAAACCTCCTCATCTATATTTAGTTTCTTGTTTCAAATAATCAAGGAGAATATCCAATCTGATCTCCAATTCGAATTGATGAGGTGGCTTGTCAACTGCTGTCCATGAGATTTTTCAGGAAAACAAATCTGGTAAATTTTTGAAAAATAGGGTCCAAAAATCTCTTCGTATCTCTTAAATGGTGATAGATGTGTAAAAAATGAGAGAGGTTTTTGTGAAGGGACGTGTTCCTAACAAAAACCTATTTTTTTTTCATTAAATGCATCTCCAGCTATTCTGCAACCTCTCTTGAAGAAAAAGGCTAAAACAGGTAAAAATAACAGAGTATTTCCTGTAGCTTTATCAAAAAATTATCCCTCAAAGATCAATTCGAATCTCTTAAAATGTGATTGCTGTGTAAAAAATGAGAGAGGTTTTTGTGAAGGGGAATGTTCCCAACAAAAACCTCTTTTTGTTTCATCAAATTCATCTCCAGTTGTTCTGCAACCTCTCTTGAAGAAAAAGACTAAAACATGTAAAAATAACAGAGTATTTCTTGTAGCTTTATCAGAAAATTATCCCTCAAAAATCAATTCGAATCTCTTAAAATGTGATTGCTGTGTAAAAATTGAGAGAGTTTTTTGTGAAGGGGCATGTTCCCAACAAAAACCTCTTTTGGTTTCATCAAATTCATCTCCATATGTTCTGAAACTTCTCTTGAAGCAAAAGACTATAACAGGTAAAAAACAAAGTATTTCCTGTAGCTTTTCTGGTTCTGCAAAATAATAGCCTTTGTCATTAGAAAAAACTGCTCCAGCTTTGCTGATCTGGTTGTAGCTCTCGTTACAGGTCCTGTAGATTATGAAAACATTTGTTTACCTTTGTTTACTGGTTTCTTAAGCAATGAAGTTCTTTTGAGCAAATACCTGCGCCTAAAATTCAGCAAAATCAGACATAGAATGACAGGTTCAATATAATGATCGTTGAGAATTGGGTGATTTGAAATGAGTCCTTTGCGGGTACAGAGCAATCCAATCATGAAATGGTTTGAATCACTAAATGATTCCAAAGATACCGTGGGACACATGCGAACTCTCAAACCACGATCTGTGTCATCATAACGAAATCTATGTGACGAGCACATATAAAGGCATGATAATCTTTGCGCTACGGGAATAAGGCTATTCCCATAGCGCTATTAATGACTTAGCATAATTTGAATTTGTAAAGTTCAAACAGGCATATAAAGTGAGACATCATTTAAAACCATGTCTTACAACTCCAAACTTAAATAAATTACTCAAAAATTGAAATGCAAACCATAAGACACTAAAAACAATGATCAAAATCAACTGGAAGCAGATAATGAAGTGCAAGTAAGAAGGGTTTGGGATTAAGGTTTCTCACACTAGATCAAAAGAAAAATTAGAGACTAACACTAGCTCCTTCTGGGGGATGATTCTCTCCCCGTGAGGCATCAAGAACAAGCAGACCACTGTGCCTTTTCCTCTATGCATTCATGCAACGCAACCTGCAAACTTTTGTCTCTGCAAACATTCACATTCTTCTGTGTTGTGCCTAGTCCATTGGGTTATGGAGTCAGTCAATATCATTCAAATTTAGCCCAAACTTCTGCAACTCTGCTCCTCATTTGAAGCCAAAACTACCCTTGTCAATAGTGCTTTATATGCATTGGGCATGGAGTCTTTATTTCAAAACTGAAACCGAATTTTCTGCTGCAAACTAATAGACTGAAAATAATCTCATACTTGATGGTGAGCTTATTCTTCTATCTATTCCTACTTCTAACCAATAAAAAATGGCTCATCATGTGACATCATGCTTCCAATGAATCCATGATAACATCAAACCATTTACCAAAGCTCTTTCAACGCAGACATAAATAAGAGAAGAATTCTTTATGTGTAACATAATTTTAATTTGTAACACATACCTACAACCCTCATTTGATTTAATTCCAAAAATAGCAAGGCTGAAATCTTCTGAGAAACATAAATCCACATAAATGGCTACCGGATCATAGAAAGAAGTAGATTGATAATTGAAAATGGTTACCTCTACTTGCTGCTCGATACTTCCATATATTGGTTCTGAATGTACATGAGAAATGGGCATAATGTTCTCATAAACCTGTTGATCAAATCTAACATTTCCATATGCTGCCTCATATATCTGTTCTTGATGAGCAACCTCTTGATTTTCCTTCTTAATCACGTGTAACAACATATCATAGGAAGCCACTTGAAGGAGTTGAGGAAATACCTCTTCTTCAACTATTTTTTCATTCAGATCTAAGACAACAGGTGAATCAGAAACAAAATCTAATGAATTCACAACTATGCAGTCATCTTTCCTATTATCAATTAGATTTGGAAAATCTTCCTCAACAACATGATTTTCATTCTTGCAATCAGAAGAAACATTTTCTTTCTGCTGAATATGCTTATCAAATTGATCACAACAATTTTCAAAAAGACTTTCAGCTGAAAAATCTTCTTTACAAAATATATTGAAAGCATTATGAAAACTTGCCAATGAGTTAATACTTGAAGCTGTAAGAGATCTGCACCAATCAAGGGCTGCTCCCTTCAATGAGTATCTAAAAAGATTGATCTTGACATCCTCATGCACAATCTGATGTTCATGAATAAACTCATGAAAATCTAGCAGATGCTCAGTCATAATCTCCCAATCTCCCGCCTTTAAATGTAGGAAGGGTACCTTCCCATTCATCTCTGTTAGGAATTGAGTTTGGAAAACCAATGACATCTGAAAAATCATAAAAAGCAAACCTTTGAGCCAAAATGGCTTCCATGCTTGGATCCAGTGGAGTCACCTATTAATCTTTAGGTAGTGGAGTCGACATGGTGAAATATCTGCAGTCATGTATCTGTCCCCTTCTTGTTCACCATCAAGAAGCGGATCTGATCGTTGTCGTTCTCCTAGGGATAAATACTTCGTGTTTCCGTCCCCGACAACGACGCCAAAAATGTTAGTGCTAGAAGTTGCTCCTAGACTACTATAGGGTCAAGCCTAGCACATCTTAGTTATTGAAAAAGTGTTTTGAGGGTTTTTATGGTTTGGTTTTTGAATATGGTGGTTGAAAATTGGTTCAAGGTAATAAAATAAATGAGAAAATCAAAATAAGAACAAGAAACATCCCATTGACTGGTTAAAAGGTAGTCACATAGATGGATTAAACAAATAAGAAAAAGAGAAGATGAAGCCTTCAATTTGTCAAATTCACATAAATTCTTGTCTCAGAATATCATAAAGAAACAAGATCATCAACTTGATATCAAAACTTGAAAAAATAATTTACACAGTAAAATTTTCACTGTATTAATTAACAGTCAAGAATAAAAAAACATTGCAATCTAAATAATGAATTCAAGCATGAAGAAAGAAATAACAGAGTAGAAAAGAGTGTCTAACCATCCATATGCATTTTCTATTAAGTTTCATATAGAATAATAATGCCTTACAAGGAGTTTCAGAATAAGTCCTTTGGATCTCCAATTTTTCCCCCTCTCTAACTTCTCATTCTACAGAGTTTATATAGAAACAATACATAATTATCAAGATCCAAAAGAAATGGATCTGAAAACCTCCTCATCTATATTTAGTTTCTTGTTTCAAATAATCAATGAGAAGATCCAATCTGATCTCAAATTCGAATTGATGAGGTGGCTTGTCAACTGCTGTCCATGAGATTTTTCAGGAAAACAAATCTGGTAAATTCCTGAAAAATGGGGTCCAACAATCTCTTCGTATCTCTTAAATGGTGATAGCTGTGTAAAAAAGGAGAGAGGATTTTGTGAAGGGGAATGTTCCCAACAAAAACCTCTTTTGGTTTCATCAAATTCATCTCCAGCTGTTCTGCAACCTCTCTTGAAGAAAAAGACTAAAACAGGTAAAAATAACAGAGTATTTCCTGTAGCTTTATCAGAAAATTAGCCCTCAAAGATCAATTCAAATCTCTTAAAATGTGATTGATGTGTAAAAAATGAGAGAGTTTTTTGTGAAGGGACACATTCCCAACAAAACCTCTTTTGGTTTCATCAAATTCATTTCCATATGTTCTGCAACCTCTCTTGAAGAAAAAGACTAAAACAGGTAAAAATAACAGAGTATTTCCTGTAGCTTTATCAAAAAATTAGCCCTCAAAGATCAATTCGAATCTCTTAAAATGTGATTGTTGTGTAAAAACTGAGAGAGTTTTTTGTGAAGGGGCATGTTCCCAACAAAAACCTCTTTTGGTTTCATCAAATTCATCTCCAGATGTTCTGCAACCTCTCTTGAAGCAAAGGACTATAACATGTAAAAAACAGAGTATTTCCTGTAGCTTTTCTGGTTCTGCAAAATAATAGCCTTTGTCATCAGAAAACACTGCTTCAGCTTTGATGATCTGGTTGTAGCTCTCGTTACAGGTCCTGTAGATGATGAAAACATTTGTTTACCTTTGTTTACTGGTTTCTTAAGCAATGAAGTTCTTTTGAGCAAATACCTGTGCCTAAAATTAAGCAAAATCAGACATAGAATGACAGGTTCAATATAATGATCATTGAGAATTGGGTGATTTGAAATGAGTCCTTTGCGGGTACAGAGAAATCCGATCATGAAACGGTTTGAATCACTAAATGATTCCAAAGCTACTGTGGGACACATGCGAACTCTCAAACCACGATATGTGTCATCATAACGAAATCTGGGTGACGGGCACATATCAAGGCATGATTATCTCTGCGCTACGGGAATAAGGCTATTCTCGTAGTGCTATTAATGACTTAGCATAATTTGAATTTGTAAAGTTGAAACAGGCATATAAAGTGACACATCATTTAAAACCATGTCTTACAACTCCAAACTTAAATAAATTACTCAAAAATTGAAATGCAAACCATAAGACACTAAAAACAATGATCAAAATCAACTGGAAGCAGATAATGAAGTGCAGGTAAGAAGGGTTTGGGATTAAGGTTTCTCACACTAGATCAAAAGAAAAATTAGAGACTAATAGTTCCAACTGCCAGTGCTTAGAGGTAGTGTCACGAACACCGGGTCATCCGTCCTTCGGGCTTCAGCTGCCCTTGACAGAACCCTGCCACCTTCAACTATCTACATTCAAGTCTTATTATCAATGTTAATTAGTATATCCCTACTCAGGTAAGAATAGTTATTGCTTAACAATGGTTAAATAAACTCTTCTACTGAAATTCAATAAGAATTTCCCAAAATCACAGGTTCAATCTGCGGTCCTTCACCTCAAGGAGTAAATGCAGATTACAATACTTATTTATGCGACTCTTGCATGAGCCCAAGCAGGCCAAGTGTTGTAACCATGCTCTGATACCATTTTGTCACACACCCACGACGAGGAATAATTTTTTTTCAATTTTCCTAAAGGCTAGGAACTCCATTCATGGTTCCTAATTCGGAAGGTCAGGGAATCAGTCTGACCTCATGGTCATGGATCGTTCTTAACTCTGTTGAGCTAGAGAATCTCTTCAATTCCCTGCTGGAATATCGCAAAAAATCCACAAGTCCTCCTATTGAACTCAACTCACACGAACAAGCACTAAGCCTGAGCTCCCTTCGCGTGACCAAAACCCTGTGGCCACAGGCCTATGCAGTAGGCATGTCATGTTTCATGATGTCGAGGCTTTTCATTCCAAGACACCCGACTCCTCCAAGTCCCGAAACCTGAAATAGGGCTTAATGGACCCTAGCTCCTCCCTTAGATCTCCTTCAGGTGTCCCTGTCCTGTGACCTAGATCCAATCATCTGGGCACGTCGCGTTTCACGATATCGAGACTCCTGATGTTGATTTTCCCGACTACTTCAATCCCTGATACCCAAAAATACTTAATGGATCTTTAGCTCCTCCCTTTATGCGTCCACCATATGACCTCCAGTAAGGTCCTGGGGCCTCACTCCTAAGCACGTCGAGATTTTTGCGTCTTATGAAGTTGCGATGCAACTTTCTCCTTTTTGCTGATATTTGAAACCACGATATTCCTTTTCCTCTGTTCAACGGTCCAGATAATTCCAACGATCAACGGTCTAGACTTCGTCGCGGTTTCGCGTATCGGGAATTCCCGATGCGTGTCACCTTTGCCCGCCCGACTTTCGAAATGCCGATATTTCAGAGCGCAGATCAATGACTCAGATCCTCTATGATCAGACGACTCTTATCCAATCATGAACTCGGGCCTCACAAGTTCCCGTGGTTCTTCCCTTTGACTTCTTTGCTGTGCAAGTTAGCGAAGCACTGATCATTCGCCACGTGTCCCTTCCAACAGACGGTTCTGATGATGTCAGGGTTTCGTGACCTGTGACTTCCAAGTCACGAACTCCTTCACATCCCCGACTCCCGAAATGCCGACATTTTGGGGCTCCCAAATCTAACGGTTCACGCTCCTCTAGATCTAACGGTCCAGATCTCTTCGCAAATTCGCGTATCAGGACTTTGTGAGCGAGCCAACCCTAACTCCCCGACTCCCGAATGTCGAAAGGGATTAACAAATGTTAGCTCCCTCCTTTGGCCTCCATCCATGTGACCATTTCCTAAGACCCGAAGCCTAACTCCAAGGCACGTTGGAGCTTTGCGTATCGCGAGTTCCCATGACTGCCCTCTTTGACTTTTCTACCCTGCGAGTCAGCGAAAGGGTGAGATCTAGCCACATGTCCTCCTTAATGGACGACCTCGATCAAATCGCGATTTCGCATATCACGAGTTCGAACATTTATGCTCTTTGACCTTCATGCTCTGCGAGTCAACGAAATGCTGAGATCTTGCCACATGCCCTCCTTAATGGACGACCATGATCAAATCAAAACTTGTCTCGTGCACCTTCCTTCAGATCCAACGACTGTCGGTCCGCGTGCCATATCCAATGGCTCAGATATATTCTTCCTGTGCACTTCCTTTCTACTGACTGGACATATATTCTACGGTCCAGATCGCTCCCTCTGCCCGATCCAATGGTCAAGGTGGATCCCAATAGATCCTTATATCAACGATCCACGTTATTTCGCGACTATGGGTTTCAGGGGTTTTAGAGTATCCTTCCCCTACACGACGGATACCAATGTCCGTCAAACTTGCGAAGAGTGAAGGAGTCAAGGCGTTAATGCCTACTCTCCTTCTTCAAATATAACGGTCGTGACAGACCTCAGATCTGCCCGAAAGGATCTCGTCCGTTCATCTTCCAAACAAAAGAAGATTCCCTTTCTCTACTTAAATCTTGATATCCTTCCTGAGCTTCGTCAATTATGAAGGACTTAAGAGCTTTGCACTCTTTCTCCTGGACTTGACTCTTAGAAGAGTCTTCCACGCACCCCTTGCACTCATTCATCAAGTCGAGGACTTAAGTGGGCCTCGGTCTCTACTTGCCTCGCAGGGAGCCTGTGCATAATTGCACTACCTCTCCCGAGCTTAACATACTTCATCCTCTAAGGGACTCAAAATGATTAGGAAGGTTGAAATGCATACATGAAACTGTGTCCACGGTTGACGAACACACAATTCGTGACTCTGGCTTATGCCACCACAAGACACAAGCATTTACGAGTATAAAACATGTCCTATCCATATGATTTCTTACATGCTTAATTATAAAACCAAGTATAAATAGAAGTGATGCAATATATTCATTAATAAATCATGCACATTCTTGAAAAAATTCACAGTATAACCAATTCATACATAGTTATAGATAAATTACACAGGGCAGGAGATCGCCACCCCCGTGCCAAGACATGATATCACCAGGGAACTCTCACAATTCTCAAGGATTCTTTCTCTGTTCAGCTTCTGCTCGGGTTCTATTCTCTGCAACTCTCAAATATATCTCTCTGTTATGGCCTCGACGAGATTTATCAGATGCTCTCCCGCATCAATCTCGCGACCTTCTATTCTTTATCCCCTGGAGAGCTCCGTGCATCCCCCTTACGAGATTTCACTCTCTCCTTGTTGTGCCCCTGCATTTGTCTTACCTTTCTTCTTTTGGAAGGTTCTCGACCCATCACGTTCCTTCCATCAGAAGGAAGCTCGGGTCTGCTTGGTCTGCCAGACCCTGCGGTACTTTGGGCTGACGTTCTGCAGCTAGACCATACTCCCATTTATGGGGGTGGTTGGTAATTCAACCACCGATCCTTTCTTCATTAATTGAATTCTCTCCTCTACTGATATCATGGCCAGTACTTTCAAGGCTTCACCTCCACAGTCAATTATTGGCAACTCAAACAATAATACATTTACATTGTCCACATGCCTTAGCATGGAAATTCCTATTTTACGATTAATTACAAGTTGGGGGAAACAGGGTGTTATAGAATGCCAAATCATCAAGAAGATCAAATGATAGCTGTACCCAGGCTACAGAATGAGTAAAATAAACGTTTTTTCCAGCAGACGAAGAGACAAAGGAAAACGCTAGTGGAGCTCTGCAAATTTTACATTTTGTTTCCTTATTCAAAATTAATTACTATTTCTAATTATAAGAAGTCCAACCATTTTGAGTTTATACAGTTTTTATAAATACATATATTTAAGATTTATCAATGGCTACTTCTTGCCGTTTGTAATAGAGAAAACTCTCCTTATTGGGTATTAATACAAGTGCAGACAAAGATTCCAAATTTTGTTAGTTTGGGTTATGTGTTTATTCTATTTTTCCATATCTCAGCATTTCTTTATGCATTCCTTGATAAATTTTTGATTTCAATTTAGTACAACAACTACTGTAATATTATTTCATCAATAATTTGTTTAGTAAGCAATTTTTCCTCTGCATTTACTGTGAGTAAAGAAAGAACCGCGAGCTGTGTGGATTACTGTATCTTATACTTTATTCAAGGTTACACTATCTATTTTCTTCCACTGTAACAAGGTGAGACTCTTCAGTAATTGTTGCCTTGCTTTGTTTTACATTTTTGTAGTTTTCTATCACACATTTCGATATTGCAATTTTTACTCAGACAAGAAATACGACCTCTGTGCTGCCATACTGTTAATTTCATTTAAGGATTTTTTCTCATATAAATAAGGAAGAAAAACACTCATAAAATTTTCTGATGCCTGACATTATTCTTTGAGCCTTAAGTTTAATCTCAAGACCAACAGGTCATATGTCAATTCCGCATTTGACCGAGCATCAATGTAAATACAAAAACAAAGGTAAAGGAAAGCACATGGGCAAAGCACATAGCCAACTAGTATTTAACTTCCTATTGTTCCTCTATTTACTCTTACTTCCCATGAAAATGACAGATGGACAACAAATCCCATGCAAATTATAGATGAACAATGTCATAGGACAAATACCCTTCTTTGCCATTGGACATTTTCTTGGTTTCAAAGTTTATTGTATGCGTATCATTTTAAAATTCATTGAAATTTAAACCTGTAGATTAGCACATTTAATCAAATATGTGGGCATAAAATTCAATTATTATTGCTCCTTCTTAGCAAATTATGTCTCTTCTTCATAGCTAAAACCCCTTAAATCATATTGGGCTTCTTTAAGTTGGATTTATAATTTTTACAATAACCTTAAAAATACGAGGTCATATTTATTATTATACACAAATAGGCTTCGTGATGATGGAACACCATTAGCTGGTCTTGAAAACTGGAAGCATGAAGCACCTCATTTATTTTTCTGATGAAAATTCAAAAAATCTGCCCAACCTATAACAATGAAAAAGAAATCCATATTCGTAGGATTTGAAATTTTAGATAATCTACCCAACGTCCTATAATAATCACAAAGAATCCATATTCCTAAGATTCAAAGCTCACAACTTTTCCTATTTTCACTAACGATATAATATAACAAACTGTTTTGCAATTATTTATTTAGCAACAAACCAATTCAATAAATATAAAGTTGAGTACAATGTAATCATGTTATCGAAGAAAATCAACCCATACCAATTCTCCATGATTCTCGCATAGAACGATTACAAGAGTTATATTCTAATGTGAAAAGTCAAATTTATTCCTTTCTTCTTGCTAAACTGAACTCCTGTTTTATTTGAGAAAATGAGCCCATGCCATTGCTCAATGATTCTCTCATAGAACAATTAAAAGGGTTATTTTATAATATGAAAAAGTAAAAAAATAAATCATTAATGGAACTACCAATGATATACATTGTTTTCTTATTTTAGCTAAATGTTCATTAACCAAGTAATGGAGGTGTAGTTCTCATACTTATTTTCTTTAATCAACACATGTCATTAATGAAGATTCCCACATTTTCTTAGGATTTTGAAATAGAATCTTAGATTCATTAGCATCCCATCTCATGTAAACTTCACTTTACATTCTCAAACTATAGATGTGTGCCAATTTCCATTACTTTAATTGTATTTTTTAATCTCTAGATTGATAAAGAGTTATGGAAATCCACAATATCCATATGCCATTATATATTTTGCAATAGTTAGAATGATAGATTTTAATGAACTGGGATTACATATTTCAGGTTCCTTGGAGGTTTTCGAGGGTGCTAAATTGATTTATGCATTCAAAAACACAAATTGGGCACTGTAACATTACAATTTCACTAACAATTGCATTGTTGGATTGCATTCATAGTGGCCGAAAGAAGTAAAAAACATAGAACGTTTAGACTACACCCATAAGGAAGTTAAAGAAAAACAAAAAATGCAATTTTTCAACAACTTAGGGTTAAGTGTAGGGAAGACCTACAATGTATGGATTTTTACATTTTAGTGCGTTTTTGTTAAAT
>SNQJ01S0002088.1:61159-87150 GCA_010110895.2 Picea sitchensis
GGTTTCCGGTCTTTTCCGGCAGCATTCTGAACGACTAAACTCTTGATCATGTATATTCTGTTACAGTTTTTGGTTAATATATTATAGCAGGGCCTGCCCTTTTTTATTTAAAAAAAAAAAAACATTAGTCAATATGGAGAAAATACATACATAAAAAAATTACTTGTTATATTATGTTTGAACAATCATTCGGGGATGGACAAAATGGGTTCATCTTCCACCATGATGAAAGAAAATGAGTGCTTCCGACCTTGAGGCATAATTTGGAGTGTGGCCATTTTTTAAATTAAAGTAAATTTAAATAAAATGAAATGAAATTAGATTAAAATATAATATTTAAATAAATAAAAACAAAATTAAAATATAATATTTATATTTGGAATTATGTAATTTATCATTCACTTATATTGGTAAAGGTTAGTTATGAATATTGTTATTACAATAAACTTATTATGAGCTTTTATTCATGTCATTTATGGGAATTGAACTTGGGTGGGGAGGATAACAATTATTCCTCACAACCATCCAAGCTAAACTTAATTGACAATTATGAATAATAATTTATACAACACACCTCACATGCTCTTCATAAAATAAGTTTTCTTCCTCATAGCTGCACGTCCTTTCACTTAACCACGTGGGGATCACAACGATCTTACCTGCTTGGTTTGCATGCCTTAGGCTACGTGCTGTTAGAAGCTTGTAAAGGTCAGTTATGAATAATACACCACATGCTTTTCATAAGGCAAGCTTTCTTCCTCATAGCCGCATGTCTTTTCACTCAACCACGTGGGGTCGCAGCGAAGCAATGGTTTTTGCTTCAAGTGATTGCTATCATTGCAAGCGAGGGAGGATCAAGCGATGGAGCTTCCATGCAGGCTGCCTAGTGAAATTACATTACAATTATAGTTTAGATTACTATGTATCGAGAAAATGATACATTTTAAATATTATTTCAATAAAATTGAAGGCCAATCCAAGACAACACTAATCTAGGACAACGTTTCTCATATTGCACCAACTACAATATAGGAATTACTAATTTAATTTGTACTAATAATTATATGAATATATTTAACACAATATTGAAACTTTAATATCCACAAAGATTTGATTAGAAAATAAGAAACAAAATTGAAAATACATATATCAAATTTTAACATTTAAAAAAAATTAAACTTTACATATATAAAATTCAAACATCTTTGTAAATTAGAAGCATTATAATTCTTGTTTTGATTGGAAAAAACTAAATAGTACTACTCTTGTAATATGAAGATACAACAAATGATAATGATATGGTTGGTTTATAGCAACAACAACTTGGAGCAAATGCTTGTCATAGATAGTGTATTGATTTATTTGACTTTCATGTTTAGTCTTGGCTTGAAGGAAAACATATATGCATTAAAGTTTTTTCATATCCACAACTACAAAGTGAGTAGTATTAAATTTTTTTACTTAAATAATTTTTAAAATAATATTTAGTGTAGTTTAGTCTTTGTTTTATAGTGATATTTTGAATAAATATAATGAAAGTATTTGTAATAAATTATGTATTTGTAATAATGGAATAAAAATATTTACATTTTAATTTAATATCATTTTAATTTAAATCTCTCTATTTCAGAAACTCGTTCCCAAGCTTCCATTTCCTTGATGTCGAAGCTCCAAAAAAACTTCGAAGTTCCCAAAACAATTCCCAACCAATTGGGGACGTTTCCTACCAGTTCCCAAGCTCCCGAAACGTCAGAATGAATAACTAAAATTATGTTTCATCACAATGATTGGACCAATCAATAATTTAAATGTAGAAATTTAAAATATTTCATAAATATTTTTAGTACTAACAAAAAATAAATATAATAAATTTAATAGATGTATTTACAAAACTTTGGAATATTTTTCAAGAGAGTGGTTAACCAATATGAAATCAACTTGCATTGACTTCTTACCAAGCTATATTCCCTAGCCAGGCAAAGACTAATAAGTAAGCCCACTTTATAGCTTATAGAAAATAAGTAAGCCCGCTATATAGCTTGCTGGCCAGACATAGACTAATAAGTAATCCCACTCTATAGCTTATAGAAATTGAGTAAGCCCACTCTATAGCTTGCTGCTACTAGTTTGTAGAGAATATTTGACCTAGAGCCAAGAAAAAAAAGGGAGGCAAGGAACGAACTAGCAACCTGTGAAAACCTGGAAAATAGATGAAAATAAGAAATCTTCAGCCGCCCAAGTGTCTCAATACAGAAATGGGGTGAACCCATCAGGAGTAACAACATCGAGGTAACCTAGAGACAATACTATTAGTCTAGCTTTGTAACACTTTTCCTCCCCAATCAAAATGGTAAAGTCCTTCTCTCACGATGACAGTCAATGGAGAGTCAAGCCATTTTCATTAACGATAAAGAAAGAGAATGGAAAATGATACTGGGCTGGTGGCATCATAAAGGATAATGGGTTGTGCCCTAATTTTTTGAAACTGCTCAATTGTAAGCGAGATTTACGCTAGTGCTGTTTTTACATATATACCTGTCAACAATACCTCAGTTCATAAATAACATGAATTGTAATGTTGGTGAACTAGTGATTGTGTGCACATGAAACCACTCTAGCAGAGAATGAGATAGAATATCTGGAAAATAACAAGGGATGATTAATAAAATCCTTGTAAGCAAGATATAATTCCTCTACCACATCTCTGTGCTCAATAATGGAGGGTAAGTGTTGCTTTTATTTTATTATTATTATTTTAATTTTTAAAGTTATTATAAACAAGACAGCCAAAAGACATNTTTTTGAAACTGCTCAATTGTAAGCGAGATTTACACTAGTGTTGTTTTTACATATATACCTGTCAACAATACCTCAGTTCATAAATAACATGAATTGTAATGTTGGTGAACTAGTGATTGTGTGCACATGAAACCACTCTAGCAGAGAATGAGATAGAATATCTGGAAAATAACAAGGGATAATTAATAAAATCCTTGTAAGCAAGATATAATTCCTCTACCACATCTCTATGCTCAATAATGGAGGGTAAGTGTTGCTTTTATTTTATTATTATTATTTTAATTTTTAAAGTTATTATAAACAAGACAGCCAAAATACATAGGGTATCAGCTTGGGAAATATATACATATATAATTTTACAGAAATGAGTAGTATATTTGTATTAAAAACGAAAACTAGGCTACAAGCAAACTATATAGCCGCTTGAGTCAAAATTACAACTGTGTTCTTCATCAGTTACATTCCACATTTCAAAAATATCGTTATTCTTCACAACTGAGCTTATTCTACTGTTCTTACTAGTATATATCCTAACATACAAACTGATCAACCAAGTGCATTTAAACATCACAAAAATTTATAAAGGAGAGGACCCCGACCCATTACATGTTCCCCATATGCTGGAAATCCTATTAGAGAGTGAACCTAAGGGTAAGTAACTAGAATATGATCAGTCAAATGCAAACAAAAATGTTTCGAGTGGTGCCGTGAAAGCGAACGACCGATCAGGCTTAAATAATTCCTATCACCCATGCACTAATGGGATTATGGTAGGAATACAATTATTGAGTGCGATCCCTCTTCATCAATGAATAGAAGACCAGGGTCCTTTCCACAAGCTTCATTTTCTTTTCTATCTGCTTCTGTATTAAGTTTCCTAGAAACATGAAGGAACCTTAATGAGGGAATGCCTTTGCATTTAGTTCTGATTTGATTGCACATCCTGCTGAGCCAGGTATCAATGGGGGAAATGGTCATGGCTATATTATTTATGATCAGTGAGGAATCTCCAATGATGGTGGCTTGTTGAATGTTCCTATCAAGGAGGATATTGACTCCTTGCCACAGGGCATAGGACTCAACTTGATTGTTTCTTGCAACCCTAAAAATTCAAGCGAAGCTACTTACACTATTTCCTCCAAGGTCGAAGAGAACCCCCCCCACACCTGCCTCCCCAAGGTTTCCCTTTGAAGCTCCATCAAAGAAGAGAGTATAACAATTTTGGATTTTGACCCATTCTACAATCTGATCCTTATGCACTCATAGCTTCCATTTTTCCTTGCTTCTTGAATTCCTAGAAGGCAAGAGAGGAATTTTCATTATACCGGTTTGAAAAGGGGACATACATAGTCTTTCTTCAACGTCCAGAAGGAAGAAGTTCTGCTTGTTGTTTCCCTTTAGACGGACAACCTTTTCTAGAAGACCCAAAGCTTTAGCTGTGACTTTGGAAGGGGGGATTTCTTCATCCTTGAAAACTCTTTTGTTTCTTGCTAACTAGACTTTCCATAGGATAAAGTAGGGAGTCACCTTCTAGACACATTTTAACATAGGTTTGTACCGAACGATGCCTGAATAAAATCAATGCCAATAAATGAGAAGGTCATTCTAGTTGTGGTAGCTGGGAGTCTGGTCACAAATAGGGTGAAGTGCATGTCTCCAAAATTCCTTGATGAATGGGAACTCCATAAAGAGGTGCTCAATAGTTGCCTCTGAGCTCTTACACAGGAGGCAGATCGAGGCCCCCTGTATTCCTCTCTTTTTCAAATTTTATGTTGTGAGATTTTTCCCATGACAAAGCATCCAAACAAAGAATTTGATCTTTGGGAGGGATTCACTACTTCATATTTCTTTCCAAATGGCCGACATGGATCTATTACTATTTTGGGTTAATATATAATGATAGCCTTGCCTGACCATATAGCTCCCAACTTTTGGGCCCCATCCTAGTTTGTCAGGGAGTAAGGAGGAGAGAGGGGAAACTCCTTTTAAAAAATCCTGGAGATGCGACCAACATAATTCTAGGAGGGGAGGAAGTCTATAAATCTTCCAACCAACCCAAACTGTCTCGGATGGCCCTTCCCAAGTGGAAATGTCAACAAAAGAAGAAATCCCTTCCAGACTCATCCAACATATGAGGGGATCAAGGTCTGGGATAGATTTTAGAGGGGGCCTCCCCATTATCTTATCATCCCATACATTTATTTCATTTCCATTCCCCGGTATCCAAGAAAGATGTGGCTGGATAATATGGTTTGTTGCCTTGCGGATGTGCCATATTAGGGTGCCTGAGGTCTCTTGTGACAAAGAGTTAAGGGCCTGTAGCCTAGGTGGTCGAAGGTATTTCATGATTAGAACAACTTTACGCCAAGATTGATCACATGAGACTAACCTCCAAAGAATCTTAGCTCCAAGCGCGAAATTCATAAAAGCGTGATTTTTTATTCCTAGACCTCCTTTTTCAAATGGCTCGGTTACAGTATCCCAATTGACTAGGTGGAATTTCTTGGTTGAAGTTTTTCCACCTTGTCATAGGAATTTCCTTAAAAGAATTCCGATTTGATGAACCACTCCAGCAGGGGCCGAGATAGATGAGAAGAGCTAGATGGGAGGGGGGAGATCATTGATTTAAAAAGCACTGTCCTGCCTGCTGAATTGAGCCATTGAGATCCCCATTGGGCCATCTTGGATTTGATTTTATCCATCACATCCACCTAGTCCAAAGCAATGACATTTTTGAGAGAAACTAGGATTCCCAAGTACTTGAAAGATTTCCAATTTGGTTTGAAGGTGAACTCTAAAATGTCAGCTATAGCTTTGAGAAGATTGATAGGAGTGTTCCAACCATACAAACAACTCTTGTTTTTATTGACCTGTCCTCCTGAGGTGAGGAGAAATCTATCCAAGATCCTTCTGAATCGAGAAGCAATGATGATGAAAGCTCCTCCCAAAATCATAGTGTCATCTTCAAATTGCGAGTGATTTATTTCCTTGACCCCTCTAACTATAAAGATTCCTCTAATGTGGTTGTTCTGTCTAGCTTGCTGTAACTTTCTGCTCAGCGAGCTTGCCATGATGATGTAGAGGAAGAGGGAGAGAAGACATCCTTGTCTCAACCCTATGTTTCTTTCAAAGAAGTTACCTGGTCTCCCATTTATGAGGGGGGCGATCCAGGGATTTCCAACGCAAACTCTTATCAAGGAAACAAAATCATTAACAAACACAAATTTAATTATAACACCAAAAATAAAGGAGTGGCGTACCCTATCAAACACATTTTCCATATCCATTTTGACGACGAATTCTTTCTCATTTCTACTTCTTATAGAGTGGATTGCTTCTTGAACAAGGAGTATATTGTCAATGATGTTGCGGTTCTAAATGAATCCACCCTGATTTTCCAAAATAATGTTGCTGAGGAGGGGTTTAATGGGATTGGATAGAAGCATTATAGAGGGAGACGGGTCTAAAATGGGAGAAGGAGGAAGGGCATGTTTCTTTGGGAATAAGGGATAGAAAGGTATAATTTGTTCCTCCCTCTATTTAAATCTTGGACTGGGCACCTTTGAGCATTTTGACTAGGTCTTTTCGAATGAGCTCCCAATTTGATATATAAAAGGAAATTGAAAATCCATCTGGCCTGGGGGCTTTGTCAGGTTGAAGCTCCAAAATAGCTCTGGTTTCATCGTCATTGTTGATATTTTAGTTATACATATAGAAATTATGATTCTTATTTATTATTATAATCATTTAGTACATTAGCTGCATATATAAGATCACTGAAAGAGAGACAATCACAGGAACAAGAGAGAAAAAAATATTATCCTCAGAAACCCTCTAGGGGGAGAAAACCCAACAAACTTCCTCAATATAGATTAGTCAACCAAGAACAATGTTTCTCTCCAAGAGAGAACTAACAAGGCAGAAGATCCTCATCTACTCCTTCACTATGAAATATTAGCACACCACTTAACCAAGAGATACCAAGAGATAGAACAAATCCCTCCTTGATGTCACACCTAGCCGCAGTTGCTTCTCCTCCAAGACTTATACTTATCCTCTTGACTGCAAAGCTTATGAGTGAGTGTACAAGTGAGGCGCTAGACTCCCTTATAAATAGTATTTTGGCCTCCCTAAATTAGGTTTGTGCCGACCTGTCACTTTACACTTTTAATTTACATTTAATTGTCAAGGCACAATAGGGCCGACTTTTACAAAGACACAATAAGGCCTAATTAACAAATATAATATAACAATATTCTTTAGGGTTTGTCTTGGTCAAATACAATAAGGATATTTTCCTAAGCTACTCAACCTTCAACAATCATCAGTTACAATAGATGTCAAGGATTTATTGTCCTCTTGAGATATCAAGAGGGGAATGAAGGCCACCATTTCTTGAACCGCTATCTCCGAGTCACCTACATGTTCTTTGAGAAGATGTGAGAAGAACCTAGTTTGTTCTTCCACAATTTCATCATGAGTGTTGAGCATTTTTCCATTGCTCCCTTGGATTGATGAGACCGTGTTGCGGTTCTTTTTGGCCTTAGCTTGCTTGTGAAAGAAGGAGGTGTTTTGATCCCTCGATCCAAGCCAAAGACTCATGGACTTAAGGAGCCAAGCCTCCTCATCATCTCTGCAAGACAAATATAGATTTGAGTAGCGATCCCTTTCTTCACTGATAAGAGTTGGGGTTGCTTCTCCCATTTCCATCTCCTTTTGGATCCGAAGTAGAGAGGCTTGAAACTTTTTTCCATCCAAGGAAGGTTCTTTGAAGTTGGATGCCACTCGATTTTTGAGCCCAATCTTGGAGGCTTTAATATTTCACTCCCAAACGAAGGCAGGGGAGCCCCTAACAAGGGTAATCCAAGCATCACGAATGGCTTCCCTGACCGAAGGGTAATTTAACCAAAGAGGGTTGAAGCAAAAGGGGATGGGCCCAAGGTTTACACGAGGAAGGATAGAGAGGGAGATGGGTCAATGGTCCAAGGATGTTGAGGGGATGATGGAGAAGGAGAGGGAGAAGTCAACATAAATAAATCCATAATGGACAAGACATATATCAAGGTGGGATTCTATATGAATAGGGCCAAGGTGACGGTTAGTCTAGGTATATTTCCCATTCTTAGGCTTTATATCAATAAGGTCCCAGTTGTGAATGAGGAATTCAACAAAATATTTGAAAGGATCTCGAAGGGTGGTCCCTCCCCCTTTTCTGAGACAGAGAGATTCAGGTTAAGGTCCCCTACTATGATACAATGGGATAGATCTACATACTGGTTGACTTCAACTAACTTCTAACGGGTTCCAACATTCCTGCTTTTCTCTGTATTGCATGGGAACATAAACATTAAATATTTTGAAATGTTGATCAGTTTGTTTGCACTGTAGATCTGTGTAAATCTAGTGTTGGGTTTTGATAGTCTGAATCAGATCAAGCATAGTACTATCCTAGATGGTGCAAATACCTCCTGAAGCTCCTCTTGAACTAACTGAAATACTATTAGTGTCTTTCCTTAGACACAAACTCAAATATTGCATGTCTTCTTCTGATTGCTTGGTCTCCTGGATTAGGAATATGTTTGGGTGCTCTGAATGAAAGAGATCCCTCACCATGTTCACTTTTATTTTGTTTCCCAAATCCCTACAATTCTAGGAGACAACCTACATTATTTAATAGTGGAGGTTTTGGAGTTACCTCTTGCTTCTGTTGCTTTCACTAGTGCCGATTTCATAGGTCCCCTCATTGTTGCTGCTGAATATGATGCCTCCGATGTTGCTTGATGACCTGTCATAGTTTCTCTGCATGCTGCTTCTTCACGTAGCTCCTTATTAGATATGCATCCAGACCTTCTTGATATTACCTCGTCCTCACCCTGGTCTTTTGGACAGTCTGCCACTATTCTTCCTTGTTCCCAACAGTTTTCGCTGCTTGAAATTTGGGGGATTTTTTGAGGAAATACCTGTATTCGTGACACTACTTGCATTTGAAAGGAAAATATTCATAATCCAATTGTTGTATATGTGACCACCCATCTACAGTTAGCTTGATAGCCTTAGAGAGTCCTCGCTCAAGATCTGCTTCAACATAGAGCCTTGCGCAGACGCACATGTTATCTTTTGGTTCTGTTCAATCTACATATCTTCCCAGAGAGTTCCCTATTCTTCTCGCAGAGTCATCATGCTAGCAATGAAATGGTGGATGTGGAACCTGCTCCCAAACATGAACATATGAAGGGATGTATACTTTAGGATCAAAATCTGACGTCCACTTGTTGAGGTACATTCCCAGAGAACCCATGAAATAAGGCCCATTTCTAAAGATTAAATCCCTATCTTCTTGAAGTTCGAAAATAAAGGTGTAAAAACCTCGTCGTAGAAGGTAACGTCCAGTGTTCCTTTTATCAAGACTTTCCAATTATTTTGAACCCAGTGATTCATGGCTTTGGGGGATGTCCATAATTCCATGAACTGTCCTAGAAGTACACAAATAGAGAGGGAAATAGCTTTGAGGCGAGGACCGGTTGAGGATAATAAAACTTCAGGAATCGCGTCTAGTTTTTTCACAAATTTCGAGACCTGCAAGCGACGTCTAAGAGGGGGGAGACCATCGATGATGGATTTGAAATCCATTTTCTCAAAAGAGGGAAGGGGAGGAGGAGGCAGGGGGAGGGGGGAGGAGGCTCCCCTCCTAGATTTGAGTCCAAGAGGGCCATAACCAAGGCGGGGGACCAAGGCCGGGGAGAAGGTGGAGTAGGCTAGGGCTTAGAACACCACAATTGTTTTGCAAAACATTTTTGGTATAATTTTAAGAATGAAAATTTATCTTAAAATATAGAAATCTTGATTAATTTTATTAGTCTTTAATATACAAAGTGTAAAATGTTTGGCAATATTTTTGTAAAAATATTCAAATATCTAAGGATTTTATTAAAATTTGGGCTATTTTTAAGGTAAAACATTTTTATTCTATAGAATTGGGAGAATAACTTTTAGAAAAAAATGGAAATTGAAAAATATTTTTTTTTGGAAAAATCATGGAGAATTATCCCATGGGCTATCCCTAAAAATTCCCCACATGTCCAATACACTATACCTTAATAACATGTAACTTATCCAACACGTGTTAGTGAAATGTGTAGGCTTGAGTATTTTTTGCAGACTTTGGTTGGCTTTGGAATTTGGTTGATATCATTGGAGCTATGAAATATGAATTATTTCCATTTTCTTTGGAGTGTTAGCTATTACATACAACAAACAAAGCATAATTTTTAATGGCTAGATCAATCTGCAACGAGTGTTTCTGTGAGATGAAATGTGTAGGCTTGAGTATTTTTGCAGACTTTGGTTGGATTGGAATTTGGTTGATATCATTGGAGCTATGAAATATGACTTATTTCCATATTCTTTGGAGTGTCAGATGTTACATACAACAAACAAAGCATAATTTTAATGGCTAGTTCAAGTTGTAGAGAATGTTGTTGTGAGCCATAGGTAGAATCTAGAGAAATGCACATTAATGTGGCCATTGAATCATTACTTGGACATTTACAACCTCTTCAATATTATTCTGCATTTTCTCTTCCACTAGATCAAGTGGCAAGGATATTGAAAATGTTAAGGAGTGCAAGAATGAGTGGAATAGTCAATGCCATGCGGTCAATATTCCTTGAAGCACATTGCAAATGACTCTTGTTCAAAAAAGATTTGATTAAGCATGATAGTTATGCCTTGAAGGATAGACTAAAGAATCACTGCGGCATGCTTCTTGCCAACATGAGAATTCTTGTTACAATGGCAACGAGGGGGTTGCCCCCCTTCTTCCGGACTCATCCTGACTGATCAGTTGACATGTAGTGCCTTTACTAGAGCGTTTCAGTTTGTGTATGCAGCGAGTACGATGGAGGCGTTGCAGAGCGCTAGGGTTTCACGCATCCTCCCATATTCTTCTTATGAATGTTAAATGTTACTTCGTGATGAACTTGACATAAAGATTTATTCCAGATTTCTGTATGTAATCTCAACACCCACCATCATCATTGTTGATGTCGATACAGATCGTGTCCAACCCTATCCTTGCCTCTAACTCTGAATCTGCTTCTTCTTATTATGCAGGTATATCTTTGTCAAATTCATAATTACATTTGATATAACATATCCACATATATGAACACAACCCAACACAACTTCATAAAAAACAAAAAAAAACAGAAAAAAAGTGAATATGTTCTTAATAAGCGTTGATGTACTTTTCAATGTGTATTTACTCATAGTGAATATATTCTTAATAAGTGTTGATGTACTTTCAATGTCTATTTACTTACAGTGACCAATCTTAAAGGTAAAATATAACACAGTTTAAAAAACATGCATTCATGTATTTTTTTGAATGTATTGTAATTTTTTTTTATTGTTGCATTGAAAGTATTATTGTGATACTCTATAACTTAATATAATATATATTATTTTTGAATGTATTATAAATAACTTAATATAATATAAATTTTGTTAATATAATAAAGATGTTTAACTTCATATAGTATATATTATTTTTGAATGTATTATAATTTTTTTTATTGTTGCATTGAGAGTATTATTGTGATACTCTATAACTTAATATAATATAGATGTTGTTAATATAATAGAGATGTTGTAACAAAGAACAAGTGGATATGCTGCTAATAACACAGAAAACTAATGCAATAAAATTAGTCAATATGGAGAAAATACATACATAAACAAATTACTCGTTATATTATGTTTGAACAATCATTGGACGATGAACAAAATGGGTTCATCTTCCACCATGATGAAAGAAAAGGAGCGCTTCCGACCTTGAGGCATAAATTGGAGTGTGGCCATTTCTTAAATTAAAGTAAATTTAAATAAAACAAAATTAAATTAAATTAAAATACAATATATATACAAATAAAATAAAATAAAAATATAATATCTACACTTGGAATTATGTATCACTAATTTATCATCCACTTATATTTGTAAAAGTTAGTTATGAATATTGTCATTAAAACAAACTTATTATGAGCTTTTATTCATGTCATTTATGGGAATTGAATTTGGGTGGGGAGGATAACAATCATTCCTCACAACCATCCAAGCTAAACTCAATTGACAATTATGAATAATAATTTATACAACACACTTCACATGCTTTTCATAAAACAAGCTTTCTTCCTCATAGCTGCATGTCCTTTCACTTAATAACGTGGGGATCACAACGATCTTACCTGCTTGGTTTGCACGCCTTAGGCTGCGTGCGGTCAGAAGCTTGTAAAGGTCAGTTATGAATAATACACCACATGCTTTTCATAAAGCAAGCTTTCTTCCTCATAGCTGCATGTCTTTTCACTCAATCACGTGGGGTCGTAGCAAAGCAATGTTTTTTTCTTCGAGCGATTGCTATCGTTGCAAGCGAGGGAGGATCAAGCTATGGAGGATCAAGCGATGGAGCTTCCATGCAGGCTACCTAGTGGAATTACATTACAATGATATTTTAGATTACTATGTATCGAGATAATGATACATTTTAAATCTTGTTTCAATAAAATTGAAGGTCAATCCAAGACAACACTAATCTAGGACAACGTTGCTCATATTGCAATAACTACAATATCAAAAATACTAATTTAATTTGTACTAATAATTATATGAATATATTTAACACAATATTGAAACTTTAATATCCAGAAAGATTTGATTAGAAAATAAGAAACAAAATTGAAAATACATATATAAAATTTTAACATCTTTTTAAAATTAAACTTTACATATATAAACTTCAAACATCTTTGTAAATTCGAAGCATTATTCTTGTTTTGATTGGAAAAAACTAAATAGTACTACTCTTGTAATATGAAGATACAATAAACGATAATGATATGGTTGGTTTATAGCAACAACAACTTGGAGCAAATGCTTGTCATAGATAGTGTATTGATTTATTCAACTTTCATGTTTAGTCTTGGCTTGAAGGAAAACATAAATGCATTAAAATGTTTTCATATCCACAACTACAAAGTGAGTAGTATGAATTTTTTTTACTTAAATAATTAAAAAAAAATATTTAGTGTAGTTTAGTCTTTGTTTTATAGTGATATTTTAAATAAATATAATGAAAATATTTGTAATAAATTATGTATTTGTAATAATGGAATAAACATATTTACATTTTAATTTAATATCATTTTAATTTAAAGCTCTCTATTTCAGAAACTCGTTCCCAAGCTCCCATTTCCTTGACGTCGAAGTTCCCAAAATAGTTCCCAACCAATTGGAGACGTTTCCTACCAGTTCCCAAGCTCCCAGAACGTCATAACGAATAGCTAAAATTATGTTTTTTCACAATGACTGGACCAATCAATAATATAAATGTAGGAATTTAAAATATTTCATAGTACTAATAAAAAATAAATTTAATAAATGTATTTACAAAACTTTGGAATATTTTTCAAGAGAGTGGTTAACCAATATGAAATCAACTTGCATTGACTTCGTACCAAGCTATATTCCCTAGCCAGGAAAAGACTAATACGTAAGCCCACTCTATAGCTTATAGAAAATAAGTAAGCCCACTATATAGCTCTCTAGCCAGGTAAAGACTATTAAGTAATCCCACTCTATGGCTTATAGAAAATAAGTAATCCCACTCTATAGCTCGTTGCTACTAGTTTGTAGAGAATATTTGACCTAGAGACAAGAAAAAAAGGGAGGCAAGGAACGAACTAGCAACCTGCGAAAGCCTGGAAAATAGATGAAAATAAGAAATCTTCAGCCACCCAAGTGTCTCAATACAGAAATGGGGTGAACCCATAAGGAGTAACAACACCAAGGTAACCTAGAGATAATACTGTTAGTATGGATTTGTAACACTTTTCCTCCCTAATCAAAATGGTAAATCCCTTCTCTCACGATGACAGTCAATGGAGAGTCAAGCCATTGTCATTAACGACAAAGAAAGAGAATGGAAAATGATATTGGGTTGGTGGCATCATAAAGGATAATGGGTTTTTCCCTAATTTTTTGAAACTACTCAATTGTAAGCGAGATTTACACTAGTGCTATTTTTACATATATGCCTGCCAACAATACCCCAGTTCAGAAATAACATGAATTGTAATGTTTGTGAACTAGTGATTGTGTGCACATGAAACCACTCTAGCAGAGAATGAGATAGAATATCTGGAAAATAACAAGGCAAGATTAATCAAAGCCTTGTAAGCAAGAGATAATTCCTCTACCACATCTCTGTGCTCAACAACCACATCTCTATGCTCAACAATGGAGGGTAAGTGTTGCTTTTATTTTTATTTTTAATTTTTTTTAATTTTTAAAGTTATTATAAACAAAACAACCAAAAGACATAGGGTATCAACTTGGGATAATATTTTTTTTTACAGAAACGAGTAGTATATTTGTATTAAAAAAGAAAAGTAGGCTACATGCGAACTATATAGCCACTTGATTCAAAATTGCAACTGTGTTCTTCATCAGTTACATTACGCATTTCAAAAATAGCGTTGTTCTTCACAACTGAGCTTATTCTACTGTGTTTACTAGTATATATCCTAACATTTGAATAGAGCAACCAAGTGGATTTAAACATCACAAAAATTTATAAAGGAGAGGACCCCGACCCATTACATGTTCCCCATATGCTGGAAATTCTATCAGAGAGTGAACCTGAGGGTAAGTAACCAGAAGATGATCAGTCCAACACAAACATAAATGTTTCGAGTGGTGCCATGAAAGCGAACGACCGATCAGGCTTAAATAATTCCTATCACCCATGCACTAAGGGGATTATGGTAGGACTATAATTATTGAGTGTGATCCCTCTCCATCAATGACTAGAAGACCAGGGTCCTTTCCACAAGCTTCATTTGCTTTTCTATCTTCTTTTTTATTAAGTTTCTTGGAAACATGAAGGAACCTTAATGAGGGAATGCCTTTGCATTTAGTTCTGATTTGATTTCACATCATGCTGAGCCAGGTATCAATGGGGGAGCTGTTCATGGCCATATTATTTATGATCAATGATGAATATCCAATGCTGGTGGCTTGTTGAATGTTCCTATAAAGGAGGAGATTGACTCCTTGCTAGAGGGAATATGACTCAGCTTGATTGTTTGTCGCAACCCCCAAACTCCAAATGAAGCTACTTACACTGTTTCCTCCAGGGTAGAAGAGAACCCCCCCCACCTCCCACCTGCCTCCCCAGGGTTTCCCTTCGAAGCTCCATCAACAAAGAGAGTATAGTAATTTTGAATTTTGACCCATTCTATAATCTGATCCTTATGCACTCGCAACTTCCATTTTTCCTTGCTTCTTGAATTCCTAGCAGGTAGGAGAGGAATTTTCATTATACTGGTTTCAAAGGGGGGACATCCATATTCTTTCTTCGATGTCTAGAAGGAAGAAGTTCTACTTGATGTTTCCCTTTAGATGGACAAGATCTGCTAGAAGACCCAAAGATTTAGCTGTGACTCTGGCAGGGGGGGTTTCTTCATCCTTGAAAACTTTTTTGTTTCTTGCTAACCAGACTTTCCATAGGATAAATTAGGGAGTCACCTTCCAGACATGTTTTAACAGAGGTTTGTACCGAAAGGTTCCTGGATAAAACCGATGCCAAGAAATGAGAAGGTCATTCCAATTGTGGTAGATGGGAGTCTGGTCACAAATAGGATGAAGTGCATGTCTCCAAAATTCCTTGATGAATGGGCACTCCATAAATAGGTGCTCAATAGTTTCCTCCTAGCTCTTACAAAAGAGGCAGATCGAGGTCCCTTGTATTCCTCTCTTTTTCAAATTTTTTGCTGTGAGAATTTTCCCATGAAAAAGCGTCCAAACAAAGAATTTGATCTTTGGGAGGGATTCACTGCTCCATATTGCTTTCCAAATGGATGGCATGGATCTATTACTATTTTGGGTTAAGATATAATGATAGCCTTTCCTAACTGTATAGCTCCCACTTTCGAGCCCTATCCTAGTCTGTCAGGGAGTAAGGAGGAAAGAGGGGCAACTCCTTTTAAACAAGCCTGGAGATGAGACCAACATAATTCCAGGAGGGGAGGAAGGTTATAAATCTTCCAACCAGCCAAAAATGTCTCGGATGGCCCTTCCCAAGTGGAAATGTCGACCAAAGAAGAAATCCCTACCAGACTCATCCAAAATTTGAGGGGACCAAGGCCTGGGATAGAGTTTAGAGGGTGCCTCCTAATGATCTTACCATCCCATATGTTTATTTCCTTTCAATTCCATGGTATCCAAGAAAGATGCCGCTGGATAAGATGGTTTGATGCCTTGCGGATGTTCCATATTAGGGTTCCCGAGGTCTCTTGTGACAAAGATTTAAGGGCCTATACCCTGGGTGGTTGAAGGTATTTCCTGATTAGAACAACTTTCCAACAAGACTGACCACTTGAGACTAACCTCCAAAGAATCTTAGCTCCAAGCGCAACATTCATAAAAGCATGATTTTGTATTCCCATACCTCCTTTTTCAAATGACTCGGTGACAGTAGCCCAATTGACTAGGTGGAATTTCTTGGTTGAAGTTTTTCCACCTTGCCATAGGCATTTCCTTAAAACAATTCCGATTTGATGAACCACTCCACTAGGGTCCGAGATAAACGAGAAGAGATATATGGGGAGGGAGGAGAGCACTGATTTTACAAGAACTGTCCTACCTGTTGAATTGAGCCATTAAGATCCTCATTGGGCCATCTTGGCTTTGATTTTATCCATCACATACGCCCAATCCAAAGCAGTGACATTTTTGAGAGCAACTGGGATTCCCAAGTACTTGAAATATTTCCTATTTGGTTTGAAGGTGAACTCTAAAATGTCAACTATAGCTTTAAGAATATTGATAGGAGTGTTCCAACCATACAAATAACTCTTGCTTTTATTGCCCTGTCCTCCTGAGGCGAGGAGAAATCTATCCAAGATACTTTTGAATTGAGAAGAAATGATGATGAAAGCTCCTCCCAAAAGCATAGTGTCATCTTCAAATTGCGAGTGATTTATTTCCTTGACCCCTCTAACTATAAAGATTCCTCTAATGCGGTTGTTCTATCTAGCTTGCTGTAACTTTTTTATCAGCGAGTCTGCCATGATGATGTAGAGGAAGGGGGAGAGAGGACATCCTCGCCTCAACCCTATGTTTCTTTTAAATAATTTACCTGGTCTGTCATTTATGAGGGGGGCGATCGAGGGATTTCCAATGCAAACTCTTATCAGGGAAACAAAATCATTAACAAACCCAAATTTAATTAGAAAAACAAAAATAAAGGAGTGGCGTACCCTATCAAAGACATTTTCCATATCCATTTTGACGATGAATCCTTTCTCATTTCTACTTCTGCTAGAGTGGATTTCTTCTTGAATGAGGAGTATATTGTCAATGATGTTGTGGTTCTAAAGGAATCCACGCTGATTTTCCAAAATAATCTTGCTGAGGAGGGGTTTAATGCGATTGGATGGAAGCATTACAGAGGGATATGGGTCTAAAATGGGAGAAGGAGGAAGGACATATTTCTTTGGGAATAAGGGATAAAAAGGTAGAATTTGTTCCTCCCCCTATTTAAAGCTTGGACTGGGCACCTTTGAGCATTCTGACTAGGTCTTTTCAGATGAGGTCCCAGTTTTCTCTATAAAAGGAAATTGAAAATCCATCTGACCCGGGGGCTTTTTCTTGGTGAAGCTCCAAAATAGCTCTGGTTGCCTCGCCATTGTTGATATTTTACTTATACAACTAACAATTACGATTCTTATTTATTATTATAATCATTTAGTACATTAGTTGCATATATAAGATCACTAAAAGAGAGACAATCAAATGAACAAGAGAGACAAAAATATTATCCTGGGAAACCCTCTAGGGGGAGAAAACCCAACAAACTTCCTTAATATAGATTAGTCAACCAAGAACATTGTTTCTCTCCAAGAGAGAACTAACAAGGAAAAAGATCCTCCTCTACTCCTTCACTAGGAAAGAGTAGCACACCACTTAACCAAGAGATACCAAGAGATAGAACAAAACCCTCCTTGACGTCACACCTAGATGCAATAGCTTCTCCTCCAAGACTTGCACACTTCTCCTCTTGATTGCAGAGCTTATGAGTGAGTGTACAATTGAGGCGCTAGCCTCCCTTATAAATAGTAGTCTGGCCTCCCTAAATTAGGTCTGTGCTGACCTGTCACTTTACCCTTTTAATTTACATTTAATTGTCAAGGCACAATAGCGCCTAATTAACAAATATAATATAACAATATTATTTAGGGTTTGTCTTAGTCAAATACAATAAGGATATCTTCTGAAATTACTCAATCTTCAGCAGTCATCAGTTACAATAGATGTCAAGCCTTTATTGTCCTCTTGAGATATCAAGTGGGGAATGCAGGCCACCATTTCTTGAACCGCTGTCTCTAAGTAACCTACATATTCTCTGAGAAGATGTGAGAAGAACCGAGTTTGTTCTTCCACAATTTCATCATGAGTGTTGAGGATTTGTCCATTTCTCCCTTGGATTGATGAGACTGTGTTGCGGTTCTTTCTGGCCTTAGCTTGCTTGTGGAAGAATGAGGTGTTTCAATCGTCCGATCCAAGCCAAATACTCCTGGAATTAAGTCGCCAAGCCTCCTCCTCATCTCTGCGAGCCAAATATAACTTTGAGTAGCGATCCCTTTCTTCATTGATAAGAGCTGGGGTTTCTTCTCCCATTTCCATCTCCTTTTGGATCCGAAGTAGAGAGGCTTGAAATTTTTTTCTAGCCAAGGAGGGTTCTTTGAAGTTGGATGCCACTTGATTTTTGAGCCCAATCTTGGAGGATTTAATATTTGACTCCCAACCAAAGGCAGGCGAGCCCCTAACAAGGGTAATCCAAGCATCACAAATGGCTTCCTTGGCCAAAGGGTAATTTAACCAAAGAGGGTTGAAGCAAAAGGGGATGGGACCAAGGTTTACATGGGGAAGGATAGAGAGGGAGATGGGTCAATGGTAGCTTGAGGGGATGATGGAGGAGGTGAGGGAGAAGTTAGCATCAATAAATCCATAATGGAAAAGAAATATATCAAGGTGGGATGCTATATGACTAGGGCCAAGATGACGGTTAGTCTAGGTAAATTTCCCATTATTAGGCTTTATATCAATAAGGTCCCAGTTGTGAATGAGGAATTCCACAAAATATTTGAAAGGATATCGAAGGGTGGTCCCTCCCCTTTTTATGAGAGAGTGAGTCAGGTTAAGGTCCCCTACTATGATGCAATGGGATATAATAGACATACTGGTCGAATTCAGCTAACTGCTAACGAGTTCCAACATTCCTGCTTTTCTTTGTATTGCATGGGAACATAAACATTAAATATTTTGAAATGTTGATCAATTTGTTTTCATTACAGATCTGTGTAAATCTAGTGTTGGGTTTTGACAGTATGAATCAGATCAATCTTGGTACTGTCCCAGATGGTGTAAATACCTCTTGAAGCTCCTCTTGAACTAAATGAAATACTATCAGTGTCTTTCCTTAGACATGAACTCAAATATTGCATGCATTCTTCTGATTGTTTGGTCTCCTGGATTAGGAATATGTTTGGGTGCTCTGAATGAAAGAGATCCCTCACCATGTTCACTTTTATTTTGTTTCTCAAACCCCTACAATTCCAGGAGACAACCTGCATTATTTAATAGTGGAGAGTTTGGAGTTACCTCTTGCTTTTGCTGCTTTCACTGGTGCCAATTTCAAAGGTACCCTCATTCTTGCTGTTGAATATTATGCCTCCAATGTTGCTTGATGACGTGTCATAGTTTCTTTGAATGCTTCTTCTTCACGTAGCTCCTTATTAGATATGCGTCCAGAACTTCTTGAGCTTACCTCTTCCTCACCCTGGTCCTCAGTTTCTACTGCTTGCACTTTGGGGGAAATACCCGTATTTGTGACACTACTTGCATTTGAAAGAAAAATCTTCATAATCCAATTGTTGTATATGTGATCTCCCATCCACAGTTAGCTTGATAGCCTCAGAGATTCCTCGATCAAGATCTACTTCAACACAAAGCCTCGCATAGGCGCACATGTTATCTTTTAGTTCTGTTCGATCTACATATCTTCCTAGAGAGTTCCCTATTCTTCTCGCAGAGTCATCATCCCAGCAGTGCATCGGTAGATGTGGAAGCCTCTCCCAAACATGAACATAAGAAGGGATGTCTACTTCAGGATCAAAATATGACGTCCACTTGTTGAGGTACATTCCCCGAGAACCCATGAAATAAGGCCCATTTATGAAGATTAAATCCCTATCTTCTTGAAGTTCAAAAAGAAAGGTGTAAAAACCTCGTCCGCAGAAGGTAACATCCAGTCTTCCTTTTATGAAGACTTTCCAATTATTTTGAACCTAGTGATTCATGGCTTTGGGGGATGGACATAATCCCATGAACTATCCTACAAGTCCATGAACAAAGAGGTAAATAACTTTGAGGCGAGGACCAATTGAGGATAATAAAAATTCAAGAATCACGTCTAGTTTTTTCACAAATTTTGAGACCTACGGACGACATCTAGGAGGGGGGAGACCATCGATGATGGATTTGAAAGAAATTTTCTCAAAAGAGGGAAGGGGAGGAGGAGGCTGGGGGGGGAGGAGGAGGCTCCTCTCCCAGATCTGACTCCGGGAGGACCATAACCAAGGCCGGGGACCAAGGCCAAGGAGAAGGCAGAGCAGGGCTAGGGCTCAGAACACCATAATAATTTTGCAAAACATTTTTGTGATAATTTTATGAATGAAAATTTATCTTAAAATGTAGAAATATTGATTAATTTTATTAGTCTTTAATATACAAAGTGTAAAATGTTTGGCAATATTTTTGTAAAAATATTCAAATTTCTAAGGATTTTATTAAAATTTTGGCTATCTTTAAGGTAAAATATTTTTGTTCTATAGAATTTGGTGAATCACTTTTAGAAAAAAAATGGAAATTGAAAAATATTGTTTTTGTAAAAATCATGGAGAATTAGCCCATGGGCTATATATAGCCCCAAAAATTTCCCCCCACTAAACCTTAATAACATGTAACTTATCCAACAAGTGTTAGTGAAATGTGTAGGCTTCAGTATTTTTTGCAGACTTTGGTTGGGTTTGAAATTTGGTTGATATCATTGGATCTATGAAATATGACTTATTTCCATTTGCTTTGGAGTGTAAGCTATTACATATAACAAACAAAGCATAATTTTTAATGGCTAGTTCAATATGCAGAGAGTGTTTTCGTGAGATGAAATGTGTAGGCTTGAGTATTTTTGCAGACTTTGGTTGGTTTGGAATTTGGTTGATATCATTGGAGCTGTGAAATATGATTTATTTCCATTTTCTTTGGAGTGTTAGGTGTTACATACAATAAATAAATCATACTTTTTAATGGCTAGTTCAAGTTGCAGAGAATGTTGTTGTGAGCAATAGGTAGAATCTAGAGGAATGCACATTAATTTGGCCATTGAACCATTACTTGGACATTTACAACCTCTTCAATATTATTCTTCATTTTCTCTTCCAGTGGATCAAGTGGCAAGGTTATTGAAAATGTTACAGGAGTGCAAGAATCTGTGGAATGGTCAATGCCAACATTTCATGGTCTAAGTTGAAGGTCCCACATAGAAAGGTTTAATATAATAGTTTTAACTGTTGTATATTTTTGTTTTTTTATGGGTGACATTTTCTTCAAAACTGGTCATGGGTTAATTCGTTGAGTGAATGCAAAGCCGCCAAGTGGATCCTGTGTAACTTGAGATAAGAGCAACCAAAGGGGTTGTGATTTGGAAAGCCGCCAAAGAAATCTGTGTGGGAGCAATTTATTTCAGATTTAGGAGCGATTTGCTACAGGAACGATTTGTACGAACAAAATTCTCTTGAAAGAGCCGCCTTTCTGAGAAGAACCTGTTTGCTGAGAATCGTGTGGTCAGGTAGTTCGCCACCATGAAGAAATTCCTTTCCTCCTTTGTGACCATCCAATTCCTGAGTGAGTTTCTAGACTGGAGGAGATTTGATGTGGTGATCAGTCTCGTGGGAGAGATAATACATAATACAACAATCAATTGTTCTGATCTATGAACCGAAGAAAGACACATGGTATATTTACTGTTTAAAACTCCATTATAAAAAACAAATGCTTTTATAACTCCAAACAAAAATCCTTACCTTTACAAAATGACTTATATTTGGAATTTTAGAATTACTTTTAAAAGATATTTGTAAAGTCTTTAAAAGCTGACCCTATAGTCTTTAGGGTTAAGCCTTTGATTATATGGGCTTGGAGTTACACGGCTCAAGGATTTGGTGTTAAAACTAAGTTGATCACCCATTTAAAGAGTTTTTGCATGTTAAAGGGATTAAGCTTGGATCAAGTGATTTGTAATTGATGGCGAGGGATTGTTATTGTGAAAAGGGAAATAATGAGTTGATATTTGATTGCTTCTGAAGTAAGTGAGGGTGAAATTTACAAAGAAATATTTTATTTTAAATGCGGCTGTTTTATTTTAATATTGAAGGAAGCATGTGGCTTCGGTAAGTTGTGCCTGACATGGGGGAACAACAACATCGACGATTGACATTCAAGCTTCCAGTTTTGAAGCCCTATCAGTCCAACAACAACAAGCGATTTTATTCTAGAAAATCTTGCGGAATAATTCAACTCCTACATTCTGGAATTCAGGAAGTTGTCCTTAGGACATGCTTTGTTCAGGTCACGGAATTCCATGCATACACGGATGGTTCCTTGCTTTTTATTCACAGGAACGGGATTGGATACCTGTGTCTTTTCAGAATTTCATGACTTGCAATTTGTCAAATATTGACTTGAATTATGATTGTAATTGGGTACATTTTTTGTTGAAGCCAACACCCTTCTGTTGAGTTTAAATTTTCTATTGTTGAGTTGGAGGAATTGCAAGAAGCCCTCTTTTCCTTGATAAAGTTGGACATGCAAAAGATCAATGTTTCGATCTTCATTCTTGTATGCATTGTGGAAATAATACACATTATGGTCAAGGGAATTTGAACCACTTGTCCTTGACAGGGGGGAAATCTAAAGTTTTTCAGTCAAGTTCCAAGTTTTAGAGCTTGTAAACAAATGATCAAGTATGTTGTAACACCTTGTTTCCCCCAGTCTGTAAAAATAACTATATTGGTCAAGAACTATGGCAAACTCAAAGATGTGAATGTTTGATTTGACGAACCTTTGCATAAAAGGTCGATGAATGTAAATTATGTTATGAATAGGTGTTGCATGATTGCTGGGAGGGGGATGTGCTAAAAGAGACCATGATGGCTAATGAGAGGTGGTGGAAGGGACCTGGAACGGTTGCGTTAACTTCCACCGAGCCAATACAATACTGGTTTATACTTGCTCCAAAAACCAAGCAACTCTCTGATCCTGAAATGGATTTCCCATTAGATTGGTAGGTGGGGAGGCTCCTCAAGAGTTAATGAGAGGATGGGGGTGAGCCACCCATACGTAACAACCCTCAGACCTGACCACAGATGGTGAAATTCACACCACACGCAACCTTGCAGACAAAAATTGGCAAGAGAGGAAATGTGGAGGAAGGAAAAAGAGCGCACACGACGGAGATCGCGGAAGGGAACTGGAGAAAACCCTGGAAACATAGGGAGTTCTGAATATCAGGAGAAGGAGAGTAACCTTCATCCTAGATTATTTCCTGAATATCAGGAGAAGGAGAGTAACCTTCATCCTTGATTTTCGTTGAGCTGGAAGTAGGAGACTAAACCTCAAAGCATCGTGGTCTAGCTCGGGGGTGGCTAGTGGTAAATCCGTTTGGAGTCACTGAGCCTACAGTTGGGTGGAAACGAGCACCCCTCTCAGCAGTTGCATCACGCCTGGTAGATCTGATAAGTGTTTTACACCTTGTATTTCAAACTGAATATCATGAATGCATGCTTATGTTTATATGCCCATAATAATTTCTGTGTAGAATGATTGCCTGGTGTTTTAAACTGGAAATAATGGATGCATGTGTATGCTTATATGTCATCGTTGGTTTCTGTACAAATGGTTAAGTTTGGGGCCAGAAGGGTGGCTCTCTAAGGTCTCGGAGTCGTGGGAGTTTGAAGCCCCGAGAAGTTGAATTTCGTGATTCAAGCTCAGAAGGGATAGCGAGCCCAATTATAGAAAGAGAGAATACCCTATCATTTGGTGTACGAACGGTCGGAATCCTTTCGGGAATACCCCAGATCTGTCAAGACTGAGGGATCTAGAGAAGGAGCGTAGGCGTTAACACCTCGACCCTTTCAGCCTTCGCAAGTAGCGATGGGATCCAAGACCGTAGATCCAAGGATCTGACGGAGCCCTATTGACTATCGATCTTAGCCTTTGTATAGGCAGGAGAGTAGCATTTCACTGACTCGGGACTTGGAGTGGTCAAGGGTAGGGCTTCATGAACTCATGAATCGCGAGATCGCGACATGATCGTGACCGTTGGATCCAGGCCATAGGAGGATCGTGGGATCAGAACTTTCATGGTTATCGCCTATCGGGGGTTCGAAACTTGAGAGAGTTTCTTTTCGACTATAGAAGTCGCGAAGTGCTGAGCATGAGGGCTCAACACTCCAACTCGCGAAGTCGCGAGATACGAGTAGCGCTAGTATTTAGCCTAGGAAGCGGGTGACCGGTGGTGGACACTTGTCACCTGGGAAAGAGTCAACCCATTGTTGACTTATCGTGGCTCAGGGTTTCGCAGGATGAAGAAGTTGCACCTTAATCGCTAAGGCCGCGAAACGCTAAGAGCCGAGGTCTCGTGTGATGGACGACAGCGGCACAGCTCGTGAGCAGAGTATAGCGGAGGAGACAAGTGGCGTGTGCGCGTCTCTTTGGCAGGGCCCATGTAACATTGACCTCTCGCGTCTCGGGATTTCGCAAAGGAGGAGCACGAGGGCTCAACACCTCAACTAGCGAAGTTGCGAGTGGTGCTAGTGTTTGGCCTAGCCTACGGTTACATGTAGCAGGCGCTAGTGAGGAGGGAGCCATACCTGTATCGTATCTCGGGTATCAGTGTTTGGAGAAAGGGGAGTCGAGAGTCTTGACTCCCAACTCGCGAGTTGCGAAAGGCACTTGCGCTAAGGCTAGATTGTGGTCGTTTGGAGAAGGATAAGGGAAGGGAGGGTCTATGCTAGGCCCCATAGAAGTCTCGGGGATTCTGTTCCTCAGAGAAAAAGATGAAAAATCTAGGTTTCCATAGTGGGTGTGTGACAAATTGGTATTAGAGAATGGTTACAACACTTGGCTTGCTTGGGCTCATGAACAAGTTGTGCAGGAACTCCATCTGAAGTACTCTTAAAAAGGAGTAACTCTCTATCCTAACCCCCCTTATCAAAAGCCAAAGTTAAGAATGAAAATTCCTACTGTGTGTATGCATTTGAAAAATATGAATTATGCATTGATTGTGAATGAATATAATATTGACTAACAACAAGTGTTTTTCTTGCACAACAAGCGGACGATCAATCACGGGAAAACTGCAGACGCATAGAATGGTGACGCACCATGAAGTGGGGGATGGCTCTCACAACATAGACAAAGAGTCTGACGAAAGGAGAGTGGTAGAGACTCCTCCAGATCTAGCTGAGACTGTGAGGCGCCTCATGGCCGAACTACAGAGCTGGAAGGCCAACAACGAGAGGTTGATAAAAGATCAAGAGAAGCAAACATAAATTAATGTAGTCTTGCTCCAGAGTTTATCCGACATACAAAGACAATTGCAGCATGGACCTGACACTAGTCACGCGGACTGACGACAGAAAAAGAAAAGTTGAAGTCCACCTGAGATATGGAAGCATGGTATTTTAAGTGGCCACACTGGGAAGAGAACCTCGAGAAAGATCCACCCCAGAGATAAGGGACAAGCATCGAACGATTCCTCTGGAAAGGAGATTGGTGACTCGGAGGGATCTTCTAGTAGAAGAACTAGTTCTTATTCCCGAAGGAAATGGAAGAAACGAAAGCATTCCAAAAGTCATAATCTCGAAGAATTCAAGAAGGCCAAACCACCCTGTTTCAATGGTGAAATAAAGAAGGGGGAGGAAGCGGAGGCCTGGATGCTTGGACTAAATAAGTATTTCAGATTCCATGACTTCTCAGAAAACTTGAAGGCCCGAGTAGCCACTTTCAAC
>SNQJ01S0002088.1:90783-131132 GCA_010110895.2 Picea sitchensis
CCCCAGTCTGTAAAAATAACTATATTGGCCAAGAACTATGGCAAACTCAAAGATGTGAATGTTTGATTTGACGGACCTTTGCATAAAAGGTCGATGAATGTAAATTATGTTATGAATAGGTGTTTCATGACTGTTGGGAGAAGGATGTGCTAAAAGAGACCATGATGGCTAATGAGAGGTGGTGGAAGGGACCTAGAACGGTTGTGTTAAATTCCACCGAGCCAGTACCGTACTGGTTTATACTTGCTCCAAAAACCAAGCAACTCTCTAATCCTGAAATGGATTTCCTGTCAGATTGGTAGGTGGGGAGGCTCCTTAAGAGTTAATGAGGGGATGGGGGTGAACCGTCCATCCGTAACAACCACCAAACCTGACCACGGATGGCAAAATTCGCACCACACGCAACCTTGCAGACAAAAATTGGCAAGAGAGGAAATGTGGAGGAAGGAAAAAGAGCGCAGGCGACGGAGATCACAGAAGGGAACTGGAGAAAACCTTGGAAACATAGGGAGTTCTGAATATCAGGAGAAGGAGAGTAACATTCATCCTGGATTATTTTCTGAATATCAGGAGAAGGAGAGTAACCTTCGTCCTTGATTTCCATTGAGCTAGAAGTAGGAGACTGAACCTCAAAGCATCGTGGTCTAGCTCAGGGGTGGCTAGTGGTAAATCCGTTTGGAGTCACTGAGCCTACGGTTGGGTGGAAACGATCACCCCTCTCAATAGTTGTATCACGCCTGGTAGATCTGATAAGTGTTTTATACCTTGTATTTCGAACTGAATATCATGAATGCATGCTTATGTTTATATGCCCATAATAATTTATGTGTAGAATAATTTCCTGGTGTTTTAAACTGGAAATAATGGATGCATGTGTATGATTATATGTCATTGTTGGTTTCTGTACAAATGGTTAAGTCTGGGGACAGAAGGGTATCTCTCTAAGGTCTCGGAGTCGTGGGAGTTTGAAGCCTCGAGAAGTTGAATTTCGTGATTCAAGCTCAGAAGGGATAGCAAGCCCAATTATAGAAAGAGAGAATACCCTATCATTTGGTGGACGAACGGTCGGAATCCTTTCGGGAATACCCCAGATCTGTCGAGACCGAGGGATCTAGAGAAGGAGCGCAGACGTTAACACCTCGACCCTTTCAACCTTCGCAAGTAGCGATGGGATCTAGGACCGTAGATCCAAGGATCTGACGGATCCCTATTGACCGTCAATCTTAGCCTTTGTATAGGTAGGAGAGTAGCATTTCGCTGACTTGCAAATTGGAGTGGTCAAGGGCAGGGCTGCATGAACTCACGAATCGCAAGATCACGATGTGATCGTGACCGTTGGATCCATGCCATGGGAGGATCATGGGATTAGAACTTTCGTGGTTATCGCCTATCGGGGGTTCAAAAATTGAGAGAGTTTCTTTTCGACTATCGAGCACAAGGGCTCACCACTCCAACTCGTGAAGTTGCAATATGCGAGTAGCGCTAGTATTTAGCCTAGGAGGCGGGTGACCGGTGGTGGACAGTTNCGGGGTTTCGCAGGATGAAGAAGTTGCACCTTGATCGCTAAGGCCACAAAATGCTGAGAGCCGAGGTCTCGTGCGACGAGCGGTAGTGGCACAACTCGTGAGCAGAGTACATCGGAGGAGACAAGTGGCATGTGCATGTCACTTTGGCAGGGCCCATGTAACGTTGACCTCTCGCGTCTCAGGATTTCGCAAAGGAGGAGCACGAGGGCTCAACACCTCAACTAGCGAAGTTGCGAGTGGTGCTAGTGTTTGGCCTAGCCTACAGTTACATGTAGCAGGCGCTAGTGAGGAGGGATCCATACCCGTATCGTATCTCGGGTATCGGTGTTTGGAAAAAGAGGAGTCGAGAGTCTTGACTCCAAACTCGCGAGTTGCAAAAGGCGCTTGCGCTAAGGCCAAATTGTGGTCATTTGGAGAAGGATAAGGGAAGGGAGGGTCTGCGCTAGGCCCCATAGAAGTCTCGGGGATTCTGTTCCTTGGAGAAAAAGATGAAAAATCTAGGTTGCCATAGTGGGTGTGTGACATATGTAGCCTAGTTTATGGTATGCAACCTTTTTCCTGAACATATTGTTGTTGATATGGTGTCTGAGGACTAATGGAGAAGAGAATAGTGCGTGAGGTTCTCTTGTTCTGAAGAGAACTGAGAAAATAAGTTATTTTGGTTACAAGAATGCTTGGACAATGTTTTCTAATTAAGTTGATAACCGAATTTGCAGTGACTGAGTGAGCAATCACAATAGTCTCCCTTGTTTGGTGGATAGAAAACTGGACTGCCACGTTCCTGTGGGAAAAAGAGAGCAATGTTTGTCCCTTGTTTTTGCAAAGATTAAACATAATCGCTCTCATGGAATCATGATCTAGATAGGGGGTGTCCAGTTGAGGAATACTCCAAGAGAAACTGTGCATATGGTTGGGTGGAAAAGGGAACCTCTTTCAGCAGTTGCCAACTAATTTCCAAGTTTCAGATAAGTGTGATTATGAGTTTATATTGTATTGACTAGTTTTGTTATAAAATGAGTTTTCTTGAGCTAAATGATGGCATAAATGTTTATCTTATTGAATGGTAAAAATTGTAACTTTGATGGCCCTACAGTCTGGGAAATTTGAAGTAGAATTTGAATATCATATTATGTCAATGTCTTTCTATTTAATCCTGTTTAGAAAAGGAGAATTGTTAGTAATGGATTTTAAAAATGAATTTGGGTAAGTGGCGAGTTGACCCCCTTTCTGAATCTATATATATGATAATCCTCCAAGGGATCGTCCAAGGATCAAATCCTCAAAGACAAAGTCAGAAATGACTCTACAAGATTGTTCTGAACTTGTCAATCCATCAAAATTACTAGGACCCTAGAACCCTTCACTACGCTATAAAGGAGCTAATCCTTCTGGGCTTCGAGACTCCGAGATGTTGGAACCTCACAACATTCAAATCCTATCGAAGGAAACCTGTCGAAAAAATGACTAGACGGATTGACCGTCAACTAGTGATCTCTTATCCATTGTCTTGGTATCTTCCTTATCGTTAAACACTTACCAACATTTTACTGTGGGTATTCTCTTCACTGTTGATCATGATTACAAATCAATAGTGTGATTCTAGTCCTTGTCGTCTTATGGAATCCAACGATGGGGATGCTACCCGAATTAGCTACTTGATCGGACGACTAGCAGGAGTTTGCGATTTCGTGACTTCACAAATCTTGCAATCCCCAACCTTTCTACCTCTCTAGAGTATTACCGGTTGAGGGGGTCACAAAGCAGTGAAGACCAAATTCTTCTTGTCAATACTTCTACTTAGCCTATCCTTTCACTATTCCGATCGAACAGTTGAAAATGATCCCAAAGGATCTTAGATCGATGGTTTGTGGCTTCGAGATTTCGGCCTTTGGGATTTCAAGAGTGTGGGGTAGAGCACAACTAGACCATGACTGAAGGCTGGAGTATAGAGTAAGGAGTTCCATAACTTCGAAACTTTGGGACTCCAGGGCTCCAGGAGATTCGAGGATATAGGAGTGTGTGGTAAACGTTGATGCCAAAGTTTCCTTGTTGTAGTGTCTAGCTCCAATTGGATGAGTCGGCACACACCATTGTGATGTGGCGTGCCTGGATAGTTCCATGTGGTGTCGTGGGATTGGTTGAGCGTTAGGTGTGGGAACTTCCCTTGTCAATTCTAAACCATGTGTTAAGTGCAGATAAATCTCAACCATCAGATCTAAGGGTGGATAGAACTCCGCCATAGATCATAGAGTGGAAAGAGAATTTAGGTCTTCGAGGAAGGTTTTGGACCTTCATAAGAATTGTCGAAGGGACGAAGGCCCGATATCCAGAAAGACCTGGGGATATATTCTCTATAACCCCTCCCTCTGCGACCATGTTGTTTCCAGAGAATGATGACATGGGTCACGATAGTGCCATGTCATATGGAATGATAGAGGTGAATCCATGTTGATGCCACGTGGTGAGGGGGGATGGCCAATGGATAGTGACACCCTGAAAACTTCAGAACACCATAAATTTCAAACCAGAGCTCGATTTTGGAAGAGGTTATATTCGTTGGAAATCTCTTGGTGAGAACAAGGCGACGATGTCCTCATCTGAGGAATTCATGGAGTTGTAGGAAAGTGGAAAATTTATATCCCATCCCTTAAAAATAATAATTAGGGGGTCGGGTGTGTGACACAAAATATCCTCAATGTGTTCTTGCAACTAGAATTGCTAATGATATTACTAGGTTGTACAAGTTTGACAACTTTGGGTCATCATCTTTTGCAACAATTTTTGTTGTTAATAGCAGTGACTTGAGCAAACTTTGGCATGAGCAGTTTGGTCATCTAAACTATCACTCATTGCAAAAAATATATAATCAATCGATGGTGATTGCTCTTCCTCTTGTTTCTTGCAGAGATGGTGTTTGTGTGAGTTGTGTTCTCAATAAACATCATTGGGACAATTTTGACAAACGTGCTTCTTGGCACGCCTTGGCCCCTTTGTAGCTTTTTCATAGTGACTTGCGTGGTCCACTTTCTTCTCCTTATTTTTCTGGGTGTAAGTATTTATTAACTTTCATTGATGACTTTTTCAGAGGCACTTGGGTTTACTTCTTAAAAACTGAGATCAAATTTTTTGACGAGTTCTTGGCCGACAAGGCCCTTGTAGAAAAGACAATTGGACATCAATTTCAAATTTAAGAACATATAATGGAGGTGAATATGTGAACAATCAATTTACAAGTTAATTCACTGCATAGGGCATCCAAATGCAACACACTGTTCCATATACACCAGAATAAAATGGTGTTGTTGAGGGAAAAAACCACACATTAAAAGAAATGGCTAATTGCATGATCCAATCTAAGGGATTAAGTATAAAGTATTGGGAGGAATCCATTAACTGTGAAAATTACAAAGAAAATTGGTCTCCCACAAAGGATATTAAAAATATAACACCAGAAGAAGCATGGCATAAAATTAAAGAAGATGTAAGTCACTTTCGTCTATTTGGCAGTGTAACATGGGCTCACATTCCTAATGAGAAAAGGAAAGCGTTGCAACCTAAAAGTGAGAAGTGTATATTTGTTGGTTATTCTAAAGATGTCAAAGGTTACAAACTTCTTCAACCACATTGTAATGAAATTATTATTAGAAGAAGTGTTAAATTTGAGGAAAATATCTTAGCTTGAGAGCCTAATTCGACGTTTATGCCTTTTTTGACCTTCGATCCATATTCGAATTTTGTGCCATCTTATGTTCCTATTATGGTTTATTATTCTTCATATGATGACAATGAGGATACAAATCCACCTCCGACTTCTTACCTTCCTCCAGATGAGTCCATTGAACCTGAACTTGCACCAACACCACCACTTCCTAGATGGGAACGTTCAACACAAGAAGAAGCTGGTGATATTGCTGGTGATCCTGCATATCAGTGTCATACTTGTTCATAGTTCCAGTGAGACTCTTCTATTTTAACTCAAGTTTCAAATACTCATGATCTAGAGACATTTGTAGAAGCTTTAGGCCATCCATATTGGAACACACCAATGAATGAAGAGTATCACTCTTTAATGACAGATGATAATTGAGATCTTGTACCTCTTCCGAAAGGAAGACACCTTCTTAAATGTAAATGGGTCTACATAACTAAGTATGCATCAGATGGAAGTGTTGAAAGAAACAAGGCTTGGTTAGTTTCCAAAGGATTTTCCCAAGTTGAAGAAATTGATTATAATGAAACATTTTCCCCTGTAGTCAAAATGAATTCCATCCGCCTTGTTATAGCCCTTGTAGCCTCACAATAAATGGGATTTCCATAATATGGATATCATATCCACCTTCTAAGAATAAATCTACATGGAACAACCTCCCAATGATGTACAAAATGACTCCATCCTTATTTTCCACCTTAAGAAATCTCTTTATGGTTTTAAGAAAGCTCCTCGAGCTTGGTATGCCAAAATGGAACACTTTTTTCTTGACACTGGATTTTTTAGATGTCTTTCTGACCCCAATGTCTATACCAAGAAAATAGGAAACCATCTCATAATCCTTTTTCTTTGTGTTAATGATCTTATCCTCACTGGTAGTGACCCTAAACTTTTAAAACATGTGAAAACCAATGTTTAGAAGAAATTTTAAATGATAGACTTAGGCCATTTTCATTATTTCCTTGGCCTCCAAGTTTTTCAAACCAAGGAAATATTTTTTCTTTCCTAGTCTAAGTATGCTTCTGACCTTCTTCATCGCTTTCACATGGAAGAATCTAAACCAACCCCTTCTCCCTTCCAGTCTGGAGTCAAACTTGCTGCCACCTATACTTATCCTGAAGTTGATGCCACTTTTACCCTTAGTTAGTTGGTAGTTGTTGAGGAAAATATATAAATTTATCTTACTCAAACATTTTCAAATCTTGCTTGGCTAAGGCAAGATAGCTAGGAATATTACCCTATGTTTATATCCTCAAAAAGTGTTTCCCAATCCACAAGTATTAATTACAAGGGCTTAGGCTGATTTTTTTAAATAAAAGATTGTTGCAAAATATAACATTTTTATATAATTTTCTGAATATAACAAATTGCAAAAAGTAAATGTGGAGATCAAAAGAAAAAATACCAAGTCACATATTAACATAGATGAGATAGAATATCAATCGCTTAATTTCATTCTAAGAAATCAAAAGAATCATTCTCTTTACAAAAATCCCTGTGGGGGCATGGACCAAGGTCAAACTTAGATATGCCCGATGAAAACCATACAAAAGGACCATGACAAGAAGTAAAAACTGAACTTTAAAATCTCGATCAACTTTCCACAGACTACTGCCCACTTGACTCTGCCCAATATCCTTTATCAGTCATGAAACTTAATTCATAAACAAACAAGTCTACACAGAGTATCAAAGATAGATCGACACCTTTGAAAAAAGCATCTAAATTATATGGTTTAGCTTTGAACCTTGTTGTGTACAATAGGACCCTGCTGTCATAAAAGATAATTAGGCTTTTAATGAATTCAAGAATGAATGAAAACTGAACTATCTCAATAAAACTCAAGAGCAAACCTAAGTATTCTTTCTCCTTCTATTCTCCTCTTGTTCTTCCTTCTCATTTGACTTTTATGCATTCCAAATTAGTTGAAGTAGTTCAACTACCTCAATTAGTTAAGTTAACTAAAACTCAACTAATTTTTAGTTTAGGGGAAGAAATACTAATAGTAATAATTAAGGGTATTTTATTAAATAATAACAAGTAGGTGGGACCCCTTGTGACTCCCTTTATTTATTAACAAAATAAACATAATTACACAATCAATCAAACACATGCCTCCTTGTGGCTTCCATAATTATTTTCACAATTTGATATTTAAATATCAGAGATATTTCAAATTATATCCAAACATGTAAATATCCACAATATCCAAAAATAGTTTGTTGTCCAAAACTTTCAGTAGTCCATTGTCCTCAATAAATCAATAATAAACACATAATCAAAAACCATATTTTCCACTTTGAGAGACAATTTTTCCTTTGTTTTTGCTATCTCCTTTTGACTTACCCGAATTAGCCTTAGGTTGGGTAGAACCTTGAGGCTTGGTCTCACTAATGACATGGGATATTTCATCCCTCAAGTGCATACAGGAGGATACTGACTTGGTTGAGTCACTTGAAGGAGAGGAGGGTGAAACACCAACTTTACCTTTATCATGCACATGGTGGGCCTCGATTTTGAGTATTTTTCTTGTGTGGGAGGACTGTACAGGTGAGTGTGCAGGGGAAATATGAACATTTGGGTTAATATGTGGATGAGGAGGAGGTAATGAAAAATTTGGCCAACCGAGATGGTGGGAGACTGCTGGGTGAATAATCTCCTGCCATCCATCATTCTCGGGAACTTCAGGTTGCAAAGATACATGGGGTGGCACGGGGATACTAGGAACATGCTGGGACTAGAAGGGAGGCCTCTCTGGTCTAGGCTGGACTACCCCTTGTCCAATCCAATTGAAAAATCCGTCTTGAAAGAGTTGGTTTAACTCTTGAGGATTGACATCGAAATGTATTGAGAATCTGGTCCTTCTAGGCCCTCTGTTCCAATTTCCTCTACCCCTATTTTTTCGAAAATGACTTCCTCTGCTGAAGAAGCTCATTTTGTATGCAACATTTATTAGCAAATAACTCTAAACATACCATACATGACATTCTCTTACTATGAAGAAAATTTTGGCTTAGCAATTAACATCAAACCCATGCAATCCAATACATTAAATTTATTTAATAATTGTCAAATGAGCAGGGGGTGAAATAGGGTGCATGGAATCTCTGGGGGGATTGTATTGAGTGAAAAAGTGATATCATGATAGGGAGTAAGAACATGGTTACTATTCGACAATTCATTAAATAATTGACTGTGCAACAATACCAAAACATATCAACTACCATCTATATCTATGTCATTTTTTATCACTGCCATACAAAGTTTTAATTTAATTTTAGTGAACAGGGCGTGCAAAATGAATTTGGGATCGTGAGGGGATTTATAATGAGCGAAAAAAGTGAGAAAATGAGAGGGAACTAATGGATAATGTTCATAAATAAATTAAATCAATAAACTATCATTACTCTATTTTAAATTCAATCCAAAAAACATTCACTTCCAAGACCAAAACATTCACTGTTCCTCAATTTCATAAAAACTGCTTGTTGTCTCAATAAAACAATTTAATTTCCCATAAATCTTCCATTTATAACAGTCTGTGTATTATGACTTATGCACACATTTCCAATTCAACAGTAACAATGTACCCATTCGAACCACAATACTGCATGTGTTAACGCTGATCTCTTCTTTTAAAATAAACAAAATAAGCACAATGATCCATGTTATCTATGTCCAACATTCATCTTTGGTAATCAATAATAGACCCAGGATAACAATCAACAATCAATGTCATCTAACAAAAATCAGGCCCGATTTAATTACCCACAGGTTTCCTTTTTTAAAAAATGGACAGACTTAAGAGCATGCTCGATGAACCAATGATATACATAGGTCTTTGATTGTATAATTGACACAATCTTGATTCGAAAACAAAAATCAACCAAAAAAATGTAACCATGAACTTGATCTTGGTGTGAATTAATATGTATAGACTTCCTTTTAAAACAATCATAATATGCACGATGATTCCCATAAGATATATGAAGAGAACATAACAATATTACCCCTACACATGTATCTCTTTTAAACTTTGACAAAATCATGATCGTGCTTGGTGAAATAATCACTCACACAAGTGCCTTCTTAAATTAAATGCAGTCACGATCATGCTAGGATTAAACACAGTAATAAAGACCATAATCGACCAGAAGGAAAACTTTTGGGCGGTAGGTAACCGTAATTTTATTTTCTGTTCAAACAAATTCATCACAGAGAGGACCCACAAAGATTCAACCAAGAGATGGTTTTGAAGCGAGGGATCTCGTGCCCTTAAAATTTCCACAATCATTAAACCCAAAATCTTGACAAACCCCAGGATGTGCTCGAGGAAGGTAGAAGTAAATCAAACTCCAATTCGGTATCTTTAGAAATTAAATGCAAAGAGGCAATGAAAGTCTGCTTGACTTAAAAAAAACACAGAGAGCTCATGGTATTTTACATCCTCATATCCATTTACCACCGAGTAACAATCGCAGACCACAAATATAATCTTGAATGATAGAGATCCATGCTCTTTAAAAACACCACAGTCCTTCAACCTATAACACCAAGATTTTGATAAAACCATAAGAGAATGCCCGAGTGGAAAATAAGGCAATCGAGCTAAAACCTTTTTTGCAGAGAGGAACAAGGGTTAATTTAACAATGAAGGGTACTCAAAAACATAGAGAGACCATGTCTCTTTCCAACACCCAGGAGGTCAATAACTCTCGAAAACAATTGACAGTGAGGCCACACATCATAACAATCGTCATTATAGCAGAGATGAGAGGAGAGGGTGTGAAAAATCTCCGTGAAAAGAATGCCAAAACACAACTCGTATTAATTCGATACATACACATGCCTCTATTAAACATTCTGGGACAACCAAGATTGGACTGTGGAAAGATTTCAGTGAAATGACAGTAAATAATGAGCCAACAACAATAGCTCGGGGCTTAGACAAAATAACCACACCACCGTCGATTGTTGCATAAAAACGACCGAGAAGGAAAAAGAGTTGACAACAAATAATACATAGAATGGTGGTTAAAACCCCTCAACCATAAAAATTAGAGCCCGTTGCACCACTGTTACCATTTTTCACCATTAGAGAATCATCATAAAAAACCAAGCTGACAGATTCAATAACCAATGCGCAAAATTTTCAATCAAAAACACCCAATACTTCACTTAAGAATACCAACATTTCGTAGTAATCACAAAGAACTCATAACACAATATTTACACTCAGTCGAAAACTCAAAAAAATATAGAGCCCATACAATCCTGAGCCACAATTTGATTCATAATATAGAGAGTCCATCATGGATGGAAAGCAAAGAACCATACCTGTGTAGAATCACTTCAATGACAAGCTGGTCGAGTTTTCCCCTTTTAATTCTGAAATCGCGGAACTTCCACAACCAATAGAGAAACAATGCAACTATGCTAGGGTGACATGCTAAATGGAGGTTTGGAGTGACGTGCAGTAAATTTATGTCGCTTCCTCACCTAGCCCTATTCAATTCCATGTACGAGCCAACCCATTAACATAACATCCACCATTAAAATCAAACCATATCCAATATAAAATTTAATGCCATATCCTTTGTATAGATTTGATACCATATCAATTGTACAGTGCGCCACCTGAGACATATCATAACTTACGTTAAACTTATGCCATAACAATCACATATCAACGTTACCATATGTGCCTTCATATATACTCTTTAACAAAGCGCATACTATAACAACTAGGTCCACCACTTTTATCAATTTACATATTCATTTGAAGTTCATATGTAATATTTTACCATGGCCTTAAGACTTATCCATAGTTCCTTCCATCTCTATTTTGAGCTAGCTCCCATTTAATTATAATCATATATGGATTATTAATAAATGATATAACATATCATAACACCTGTAAACAATATAATTGTCATAACCATAGAACTGCCCTGTATCACAAGTAAATATCAACAACATTTTAGCAACAATGCATTAACCACCCAATTATATCAAATGAAACAAAGACTGCATCATCAAATGTATAGGACTGTGTAGGAAACATCATAACGTCAACAACATATAAGCATAACATGTCTATTTTTGCGCTTCTAATCTACAAGGGGGTCCCACCTACTAGTTAAATATTATTATCATAAATAAATAATAGTGTTTAACAATCCTTTGCGGGCAGAATTCATCGTTGTGATTTTAATCGTCAACAAACTGGCGATTCCACAGGGAAATCTATTTTCAAAAGATTAAGAATTCAGAATGTCTAGTTTTGCAGACCATGTAACATCAGATCAAGAAGATATATATGAAGATGATTATGCAACAGGGGGAAGTGAGCAGATTTAAGGGAAAAATGATTGGGATTTTGGGAATAACTCATGGAAAGTGTTAAGTATGAGGGGGTTTATCCCTGTAAGCATAATCATTTGATTAATCATAGTAAAGCGTTCTTGAATTCAAGGAGAAAAATTTTCTGGTATGCTCTTTTGAATCTTAGAGCGGATGGAAGAAAAGGGAAAGCAGAAGAGGGATAAAACCAACTATCTTATAAAACAACAGTTGAAGCAGATAACAATTTCAATGATGCTTTCAAGGGGAACATCATTAGATATGAGTAACTTGATTGTTATTGAATAACAATACTTTGTAGAATAGCGTCGCCGTGGCAAAACTTATCCAACATTTTATTTTGACCAAAAATGAAGTCAAATAAAAGAAACAAAATAGCAAGACATGACATAGTAGAAATGGAACAACTGAATTGAAAAAAATAGAAATGAAATAACAGAAATGTAAAACTAAAGCAAATGAAACAAAATATAATACAGAAAACATTCCATACAACGTTAAAAATTTCAGGTTGGTTCCACATAGTGTTTTATGTGGAAACCATTAGTGCTATAGGAAAACAATCACTCTTGTAAGTCCTTTAGGATGTAAGAATTTGCGCCCAGGACAAAAGCGATCTTAAAATGACCCAACCATAATTTTTGGAACTGTGAATGCCTTCATCTATCAGCATGAGCTGATTCCCACAACAATACCTTCTCATTAACCTTAAATTTGACATCTTTGACACTTTTGTTGAAATATCTTTTAATAGTTTTTTGTCTTCTCTTTATATTATCCAAGGAAAACATCCTTTTCTCCTCTAAAGCCAAAAGTGTATTCATCCTTTGAGAAACATCAGAAGAATTTAATTCTTCAACCTGTAGCATTAACCTTAGGGAATAAAGTTCCAGATCGGTAGGCATAATGGATTCTTGACCATAAACAAGTTGGAAAGGGGTGCAACCAGTGCTCACCTTGGTGGTAGTGCGATCTGACCAAAGGGTGTAAGTGAGGAGAGTGTTCCATTGATGAGGCTTATCTTCAATGAGCCTCTTGATAATTCTAACCAAATTATTGTTGGTAGACTCGACCTGCCCATTACCTTGGGGATAATAAGTTGATGAGGTAAAAATTTTAACCCCCAATTTAGCTAAAAACCGGGTCAACTTAGCAGAAATAAAGGCAGGACCATTGTCTATAATAATTTCCAAAGGAAGACCAAATCTGGAAAAAATATTAGCTTCAAGAAAAGAAATCACTTGCTCATCCCGTGAATGCTTAAGCGGGACAACTTCAGTCCATTTCGTAAAATAGTTTGTGGCTGTCAAGATAAAAACTGGCTCTGTTGAAGATGGAGGATTAATAGGACCAATAAAGTCCAAACCCCATTTTGAAAAAGGAAAGTCAAGGAGGACAGGTTGTAAAGGCATGGCTGAAAGGCATTCTTTTCCAACAAACTTCTGGCACTTGTCACAAGATCTTGAAAAAATATAAGAATCACGAAAGATTGAAGGCCAATAGTACCCTTTCCTGATAATCTTAAAATCAACGGTTTTAGCAGAAAAGTGACCTCCTACATGAATAACAGAATTTGAAGATCCATGAGACTCTTGCAACAATTTATGTGGTTCCGCATTGTTCACACAACGAAGTAACATACCATCGACAAATTTCCTAAACAAGAAGTATCCTATAATGAAATATCTAGCAGATTCGAGGCAGAGCCTTCTTCTTTGATGGGTATCTAATTTATCTGGACATATTTGATTTTGCAAGTAATACACCATATATTTATACGAAGGATGTTCAGACATAGGAAGGATTTGATTGTCAATGTAAAACAATGCTGATAGAGAGCTATCTTGTTCATCAATTTCTTCACTCATTTCAACATGTTGAGCTAAGTGAAGGGATAAGTCGTGTCCCTTGATAGTTTTATAAGTCATAATGTGCAAGCTTTTTTGAAAGATAAGTCCGTGAGAGTAAAAACTTGACAATAGGCAAAGGGACTTTTACCAGCGTATGCTTACCTAAGATGAAGTGGGAATTTTTTTCAACAGATTTAACAAGAGAGCAAGAATGATTTTCAATAAAAGAATATTTAAAATCATCATCTGAAAAGCTTAGACTCATGTAAGCCACTGGTTTTTCATTACATTGGTCATCACATTGCACGAGGATAGCATAAAATGCTTCCTATGTGGCATTAGTATATATCATAAATTCCTTCTCAAAATCCGGCTTCGCCAAAACTGGTGCAGAACTAATTGCCTTCTTGATCCCTACGAAAGAATTTTTGACATCATTTGTCCAAGAAAAGGAATGATCTTGCTTAAGAAGATTATGAATTGGATTGACCATTACAAAAAAATCAGGAACAAACCTACAGACAAACTTAATAACACCCATAAAGGCTTGAACCTCCTTATTGGAAGTAGGAGCAGGAAGATTTAGGATAGCAACAATCCTTTCGGGATCTATGCTTAGTCTTGAATTAGAGACAATGTGTCCAAGGAGCTTGCCCTTGGTAATGCCGAAAATAGACTTAGAAGGATTTAAAGAAATGCCGAATTTCCTGCATCACATGAGAATATTTCTAAGATGACTGAAATGATCTGATCGATATTTAGAATACACAGTTAAGTCATCAAGATAAATCTGAATAATTTTACCGATCAAATCGTCAAAATCTATTTGCATAGCTCTTTGAAAAGTGGCACCCACATTAGACAAGAAAAAAGGCATACGTTCATAAGAAAAAGTGCCCCAATGAGTAATAAAAGTGGTTTTATATTTATCCATCCTTTTCACCTTGATTTGATTGTAACTAGAAAAACTGTCAAGTAAGGACATCATCTGTGACCCTGCAACTTGCTGCAAAATCATTTCCATATTAGGGAGAGGAAAATGGTCTTTAACACTGGCCCTATTCACTGTGCGAAAATCAATGCATAATCTAATCTGACCTGTTTATTTCCGAATGAGAATCAAATTAGAAACCCACTCAGAATACTTAACATGGAAAATTTTCCCAGCCTTCAAGAGTTTTTCCAACTCCTTTCTAATAGTTGCTTCCAGTGTAGGTTTAATGGGTATTTGTTTTTGCCTAACTGGTTTTATGCCTTCCTTGATAAGAATGACATGTTGTATAATAGCAGGATCAAAACCACGAATATCCTCATAAGACCAAGCAAACACATCTTGAAATTCACCAAGCAACTTAGTGAACTTCAATTTTTCTTCATCAGAACATTGGGTGCCTATTTTAACGTTCTTTGGACAATCGAGTGTCCCAATGTTCAAGGAAATGGTTTCACCCACTTTCCTTTTCGACTCCTCTTCTTTATGTTTTTCTTTGTTGCCTACATCACTCGATTAAAATGAACTTTCTAGAGGAGTCAATCCCTTCGTAATTTTGTTACCTTCCATTGATATAATTTTCTTAGGCTTATAAGGTTCATTTTGAATGAAAGCACAGATGCTCTCATCACTAGGGAAGACCTGCCATGACTCTACATTTTCATGGATATGTGGACGATATAAAGATTGAAAGGTGCAATCATGTCTTTGTGGCAGAAGTTGCTGAGTAGGAGAGGCTGGAAAAACAACTAACTTGTCGGCCATTGAGTTCAATTCCCTTTTTACATGAGTGATGTTGAAAGATAGCAAGTTTGAGATAAGTGCCCAAACAGTTTGGGTGTAACATTTCATTAAATTGTTGTTAGGAGAATATATCTTACGTACAAGGTTTACAACAAGTTCAGAATCCCCAAAAGCTGTAAGGTGACCACAACCTAGATTATAGGCTTTTTCAATGCCTAGCAATAACGCTTCAAATTTAGTGACATTGTTTGTGCAAGTGAACTCTACCCTATAGGAAAATTTATGAATTTTACCCACAGGAGAGTACAAGATAATACCATATCTGTTTCCTTCATTGGAGAATGAACCATCAAAGTGCATATGCCACATCCCATCCTCTATGTCGATTTGTTCCAAGTTAGTGTTGTCCCCATCTGCAAAGATGGAGTACACTCCTAGGTCCTCCTCGATATAATTCACATTACGCTGTGGGACACTTTCTATGTAAGGTGAAATTCTCCCCTCCCTTAGGACTACGATGTTTTTACCAGTCTGAGGAACAAATAAGTGTGTCCCATCGAGTGAGAGGTATCTACTTGTCTAAGCTTGCCAATATCTTCCTAAGATGATCGAGTAATTACTCACTGGCATATGGATTACCTGAATATTAAGGGTTGTCCTTATTTCAGGATGCGCGCACAAAACCAAGGTCACGTCCTTGATTTCACCTATGGTTGTTTGTTGTAAACTATTATAAGAGAGCATGCTTTTGGAGTTTTCATTTGTACAAGACAAGCCTAGATCTTCCATAATAATCTTTGACATTACACTTGGGCCCAAACCACCGTCAATGAGACAACAATGGGCTATTTTGTCCATAATCTTTACAGAAATAAAAAATAGGGTTTTTTTTTTATAGGGTTCCTAAATTTATGTACACCTACTTTATTTACAGTCAAATCCTCTTCATCTACCTCTTTAGAGAGGTTGGCTACAATGGAAGATTTTCCTTCCATAAAAATTTTCAGATGCTTTTGTTGCTCAGGGATGACAACCATGTCCAGGAGGGTAGCATCAAATTTAATATTGGCCAATTGATTGAGAATGTTGTGTTTGGAAGAGGGAAGGTAGTTCCTTGACTATCAGAATCTTTAGAAACCTGAACAATAGCAGCTGCTAAAGATGAGCTTGGGCTTGAAGAAGTGCGAGGAGGATCATATTTACCTTTCAAAGCATATGATTTATTACTAGTGTTTATGATCATAACATACTCTAGATTTGCAAAGTCTAGGACAACAATTGTATTTTCAGGCCTTTTACCAAATATTTTATCTCTGGCACTCTTCTTTACCTCACACATACTTTCCTCATGGTGTTCCTCGCATACACCAACTACGAGGAATGATGGATTTAGGTTGAAAGTTATTTTCATTAAGATTCTTAAAGGGTGGTGAAGAAGAAGAAGAGGCCCTAGGGGTAAGAGAGGGGACATTTCCTTTCCATTCATATGCTATCATTCTATTATTCATGTCTCGTACAAGATGTAAGAGGGCATACATATCCCTCTATTTAACTAAATCTCCCTTAGGAAGACCCGTTCTTTCAAGCTATTCTTCATACTCTAAAAAAGTATGCAAAGATGAACCAAGGTTATCAATTGCATTTTTCTCAAGCCTATGACAGTAGGGGGAAGGTAGAGCATTGTAATAATGCATGAAAACAACTTGGTTCTGGGGGAAAATGAGTTCAGGAATTTGGTTATATAATTTGGTGAAACATAAGTTGAAAGACTTGATAGTTTCACTGTCCTTATAAGCAATGTTATTCTACTCCCGTAACTGCTCGGCTAGGATTTTGGACTGGCCATAGGTAGATTTGAACCAATAAACTAACTCCAACCAAGTAGAAAGAATCTTGGGAGGAAGGTCAAAGAAATCAGAGGAAACTTTCCCTTCAAGGGAATTAACAAATAAACACATACAAGTGTCATTGTCATTGGCTCCTATGTTGTGATAGGCATTATAAAATTCCACCAAGTGTTCATTCGTAGTGACTGTGTTGTTCCCTGAAAACCTAGGGAGATTCTCTTTGAATTTAGGAAGTGGACGAGTAGCAGGTGCTAGGTTAAGAGAGGAGGAAACATGCCACATAGTAGTTGTAGCATCTTCTTCAAACTGAAAAAGCCCATACTTTTTTATGACTTTGGTTGGGTTTGTGGTATATTGGACATGGACTTGATGACCATACAAGCTACCAATTACTGACGAAGCTAACGTCTAAGATGAAGAAGCACCTCCAGTTCCACTAGAGCCACCACTAGATTCCATCTTGTGAACGATAGGTAAGGGAGAGAAAGACGAACTGGCTGAATCAGATAAAGTCCTCCTTAGACAACTTTGTTGGAATAACAAAACAAATTTTCTTCTTCCTATTTCAACAATAGGATTGATCTCAGGTGATAAACCTCTTCTTCTCCTAGCTATACGAGGGTTTAAGGACATGAAAAGAAGATCAAAACTGTAGGAAAAAGAAAGCTATAGTTGATTCCTAGGCTGTCTTTGCCTAGCTTCCCAACGTTCTCGGACACTTATATCTTGTTCAATCACTTCCCATGAGAGTTCAATCTCAACCCGAGTATTAGCAGTCTCTAAGATGGTATTAAACAAGGTTAAAGAAATGCTGGTCTGATCTTTAAGACCGGGCTCAATATTGGGATGCCTTGCAACAGGTACAGTCATGAAGACAAGAAACATTTAAAGAATAAATATCAGAAATATAAATATATTCAATTATGATCAAGCATACAATCAACCAGAGAGATATGGAAGATCTCCCCAGTATGGTCACCAAATAAATGTTGAGGAAAATATATGAATTTATCTTACTCAAACATTTTTGAATCTTGCTTGGCTAAGGCAATATAGACAGGAATATTACCCTATGTTTATAGCCTCAAAAAGTGTTTACCAATCCACAAGTATTAATTACAAGGGCTTAGGCTGATTTTTTTTAAGTAATATATTGTTGCAAAATATAACATTTTTATATAATTTTTTGAATATAACAGATTGCAAAAAGTAAATGTGGAGATCAAAGCAAAAATACCAAGTCACATATTAACACAGATGAGACATAATAGTAATCACTTTATTTCATTACAATAAATCAAAACAATCGCTCTCTTTTCAAAAATCCATGTGGGGGCATGGACCAAGGTCAAACTTAGATATCCCTGATATAAACCATACAAAAGGACTTTGACAAGAAGTAAAAACTGAACTTTAAAATCCGGATCACCTTGCCACAGACTGCTGCCCACTTGACTCTGCACAATATCGTTTATCAGTCATGCAACTTAATTCATAAACAGACAAGTCTACATAGACTATCAAAGGTAGATCAACACCTCTGAAACAAGCATCTGAATGATATGGTTCAACTTTGAACCTTGATGTCTACAATATGTCCCTGTTGTCATAAAAGAGAATTAGGATTTTAATGAATTGAAGAATGAATGAAAATTGAACTATCTCAATAAAACTCAAGAGAAAAACTTAGTATGCTTTCTCCTTCTATTCTCCTCTTGTTCTTCCTTCTCATTTGACTTTTATGCATTCCAAATTAGTTGAAGTAATTCAACTACCTCATTTAGTTAAGTTAACTAAAACTCAACTAACTTTTAGTTTAGGGAAGAAATAATAATAGTAATAATTCAGGGTCTTTTATTAAATAATAACTAGTAGGTGGGACCCTTTGTGACTCCCTTTATTTCTTAACAAAATAAACATAATTAGACAATCAATCAAACACATGCCTCCTTGTGGCTCCCATAATTATTTTCACAATTTGAAATTTAAATATCATAGATATTTCAAATTATATCCAAACATATAAATATCCACAATATCCAAAAATAGTTTGTTGTCCAAAACTTTCAGCAGTCCATTGTCCTCAATAAATCAATAATAAATACATAATCAAAAACCATATTTTCCACTTTGAGAGACAATTTTTCCTTTGTTGCTGCTATCTCCTTTTGACTTCCCTGAATTAGCCTTAGGTTGGGCAGAACCTTGAGGCTTGATCTCACTAATGACATGGGAGCAATCATCCCTCAAGTGCATACGATAAGATACTAACTTGGCTAAGTCACTTGAAGGAGATGAGGGGGCATCAACATCTTTACCTTTATCATGCACATGGTGGGCCTCAATTTTTAGTCTTTTGCTTGTGTGGGAGGACTGTACAGGTGAGTGTGCAGGGGAAATCTGAACATTTGGGTTAACAGGTGGGGGAGGAGAATGAAATGACAAATTTGGTAGACCAGGATGGTGGGAGACTATTGGGTGAACAATCTCCTGCCATCCATCATTCTCGGGAACTTTAGGTTGAAAATATACATGGGGCGGCACATGGATAACAGGGGATGCCTCTCTGGTCTAGGTTGGACTACCCCTTTTCCAATCCAATTGAAAAATCCAGCTTGAAAGAGATGGTATAACTCTTGAGGATCGACATCGAAATGTGTTGAGAATCTGGGCCTTCTAGGCCCTCTGTTCCAATTTCCTCTTCCCCTATTGTTTCGACCATGACTTCCTCTGTTGAAGAAGCTATTCCTGCATGCAAAAATTATTAACAACTAGCTCTAAACAAACCATACATGACATTCTCTTAATATGAAGCAAATTTTGGCTCAACAATTAACATCAGATCCATGCAATCCAATCCATAAAATTTATTTAATAATTGTCAAATGAGCAGGGGGTGAAATAGGGTTCATGGGATCTCTAGGGGGATTGTATTGAATGAAAAAATGATATCATGACAGGGAGTAAGAACACGATTACTGCTCGATAATTCATTAAATAACTGACAATGCAACAATACCAAAACATATCAGCTACCATCTATCTATGTGTCATTTTTTATCACTGTCATACATAGTTTTAATTTAATTTTAGTGAACAGGGTGTGCAAAAATAATTTGGGATCGTGAGGGGATCTATAATGAGCGAAAAAGTGAGAAAATGAGAGGGAATTAACATATACTGTTCATAAAATAAATTAAATCAATCAACTATCATAACTCTACTTTAAATTCAATCCAAAAAGCATCCACTTCCAAGTCCAAAACATTCATTGTTCCTCAATTTCATAAAAACTGCTTGTTGTCTCAATAAAACAATTTAATTTACCATAAATCTCCCATTTATAACAATCCATGTATTATGACTTATGCACACATTTCCAATTCAATAGTAACAATGTAACGATTCGAACCACATTACTGCATGTGTTAACGTTGATCTCTTCTTTTAAAATAAACAAAATAAGCACCGTGATCCCTGTTATGTATGTCCAACATTCATCTTTGGTAATCAATAATAGACCCAGGATAACAATCAATATTCACTGTCATCTAACAAAAATCAGGCCCGATTTAATTACCCACAAGTTCCCTTTTTTTAAAAATGGACAGAATTAAGAGCATGCTCGATGAACCAAATATATACACAGGTCTTCGATTGTATAATTGACACAATTTTGATTCGACAACAACAGTCAACCCAAAAAATGTAACCCTGAACTTGATCTTCGTTTGAATTAATATGTATAGACTTCCTTTTAAAACAATCATAATTTGCACGGTGATTCCCATAAGATATATGAAGAGAACATAACGATATGACCTCTACATAGATATCTCTTTTAAAATTTGACAGAATCATTATCGTGCTTGGTGAAATAATCACTCACACAAGTGCCTTCTTAACTTAAATGTAATCACGATCATGCTAGGATTAAACAAAGTAATAAAGACAATAATCGACCAGAAGGGAAACTTTCGGGTGGTAGGTAACCATACTTTTCTTTTCTGTTCAAACGAATTCATCACAGAGAGGACCCACAAAGATTCAACCTAGAGATGGTTTTGAAGCAAGGGAGCCCATGCCCTTAAAATTTCCACAATCATTAAACCCAAAATCCTGACAAACCCCAGGAGGTGCCCGAGGAAGGTAGATGCAAGTTAGACTCCAAGTCAGGATCTTTAGAAATTAAATGCAGAGAGGCAACGAAAGTCTGCTTGACTTAAAAAAAACACAGAGAGATCATGGTATTTTACATCCTCATATCCATTTACCACCGAGTAACAACCACATGCCACAAATATAATCTTGAATGAATAGAGAGCCATGCTCTTTAAAAACACCACAGTGCTTCAACCTATAACCCCAATATTTTGACAGAACCATAAGAGAATGCCCGAATGGAAAATAAGGCAATCAAGATAAAACCTTTTTTGCAGAGAGGAATGAGGGTTAATTTAACAATGAAGGGTACTCGAAAACACAAAGAGGCCATGTCTCTTTCCAACACCCAGGAGGTCAATAAATCTCGAAAAGAATTGACAGTGAGGCCACACAACATAACAATCATCATTATAGCAGAGATGAGAGGAGCGGGTGTGAAAAATCTTCGTGAAAAGAATGCCACTCATATTCATTCGATACATACACATGCCTCTATCAAACATTATGGGCTAACCAAGATTGGATTGTGGAAAACTTTCAGTGAAATGAAAGTAAATAACGAGCCAACAACAATAGCTCTGGGCTTGGACAAAATAACCACACCACTGTCGACTGTTGCATAACAACGACCGAGAGGGAAAAAGAGTTGACAACAACTGATACACATAATGGTGGTTAAAACAACTCAAACATAAAACTGAGATCCCGTTGCACCATTGTTACCATTTTTCACAGAGAATCATCATAAAAAACCAAGTTGACATATTCAGTAACCAATGTGCAAACTTTTCAATAAAAAACACCCAATACTTCACTTAAGAATACCAACATTTCGCAGTAATCACAGAGAACTCATAACACAATATTTACACTCAGTCGAAAACTCAAGAAAACACAGAACCCATGCAATCTCGAGCCACCATTTGATTCATAATACAAAGAGTCCATCATGGATGGAAAGCAAAGAGCCATATCTGTGTAGAATCGCTTCAATGAAGAGATGGTCGAGTTTTCCCCTTTCAATCTTGAAATCGTGGAGCTTCCACAACCAACATAGAAACAATGCAACTATGCTAGGGTAACGAGCTCAAGGGAGGTTTGGAGTGATGTGCAGTAAATGCATGTCGCTTCCTCACATGGCCCTATTTAATTCCATGTACGAGCCAACCCATTAACATAACATCCACCATCAAAATCAAACCATATCCAATCTAAAATTCAATGCCATATCCTTTGTATAGATTCGATACCATATCAATTGTATAGTGCGCCACCCGAGACATATCATAACTTACATTAACCTTATACCATAAAAATCATATATCAACGTTACCATATGTGCCTTCATATATACTCTTTAACAAAGAACATAGTATAACAACTAGGTCCACCACTTATATCAATTTACATATTCATTTGAAGTTCATATGTAATCTTTTACCGTGGCCTTAGGACTTATCGATAGTTCCTTCCCTCTTTATTTTGAGCTAGATCCCATTTAATTATAATCATATATGGATTATTAATAAATGATATAACATATCATAGCACCTGTAAACAATATAATTCTCATAACCATAGAACTGTCCTGTATCGCAAGTAAATAACAACAACATTTTAGCAACAATGCATCAACCACCTAATTATATCAAATGAAACCAAGACTGCATCATCAAATGTATAGGAATGTGTAGGCAACATCATAAAAACAACAACATATAAGCGTAACATGTCTATTTTTGCGCCTCTAGTCTACAAGGGGGTCCCACCTACTAGTTAAATATTATTATCATAAATAAATAATAACATTTAGAAATCCTTTGCAGGCAAAATTCATCGTTGCAATTTTAATCGTCAACAATAGCCTCTTATACTGGATTCATACCTATCTTGATCTTTCCTTTTTTGTTGGTCTTGTTTCCCGATATATGCAAACACCCCATGAAATCCATTGGAAAGAAGGTAAGAGGATAATTCAGTATGTTCGAGGTATAGTTCGGGATACATTACAGTTCAGGGGGGACTCCTTTATTGGTTGGTTTCACTGATTCAAATTGGGATAACAACCCTGATGATCGAAAGTCTATTGCAGGTTATGTTTTTAGCCTTGGTTTGGAACCTACCACTTGGGATTGTAAGAAACAACAGGCTATTTCTCTTTCTTTAGCAGAATAAAAGTACCGAGAAAAATTTAATGCAAGTCAGGAAGCCTTGTGGCTTCAATAGATCCTTTTAGAGTTTGGATTCCAGCAACAACATCCGACCGCTCTCTGGTGCGACAATCAAAGTTCCATCAAGCTCGCCTAAAATATAGTTCAACATCAACACAACAAACACATCGAGATACACATGCACTTCATCATAAATCTCATTCATGATCGAGTTATTGAATCTATCGTCTGCCCTACATAAGATCAAGTTGTAGACATTTTTACAAAGTCTCTTACAAAAGCAAAGTTTTCCAAACTTCAATCTATGTTAGGAGTTCAAGAAGTTGTAATTAAGGGGGGATAAGCTCTAATGCCTCCGTCATTATCCTATTGTGTCTCCTTTTTAAATCCTTCAATTCTGTCTTGAATTGTTCTTAAGGGGGGATGTTAGGATATTTAAACAATTAGGAGTTAGTTAAGATAAACTTGGTCTAATGCGTTGTTAGGTAAAAGTGTGTTTCTTAGTGTGTTTATTTAATACACATTAGCATTCATTTGTGTTTAGGTAATATGATGGTCACGATATGTTCTCGACATAGAGTGATCCAACAAATCATATTCTCCTTGATCTTAACGACTATATTTATCTGTGGCTTAACACCCGATTGGTCCATGATCTCTATTTAAAGAGCATGGAGGGTCATTTGTTGATGATCGATTGTGAGAAACTCTCTTGTAAATAGCTCTGCAATATTTTTCTTTTGCATTAATAAATTGCTCCAAGTGGCCACGTTGGATGGGGTTGTGGATGTTTCCCCATAGGGGTTTTACCACGTAAAAACATCAATGTGTTGATATTTGATTTGGTTGTGTGAGTGGTTACTGAAGGTGTTAATCCTCTTTTAGAATACCTGTGTTTTCAAACATTGTATCACACCAAATTTAATTTGGTACAATATATCATACCTTAGAAAAACTTCACCTTCACAATAAGGCCAAATCCTCACCCTCTTCTTTTTTCATGTGCCAAAAGGTTTTTGAGGGTACGATGTGTCGCACCACAAAATTTTGTGGTGGGATACATCACACCACCAATTTTTTTTCCCACATGACGAGATGTATTGCACGAAGTTATTTTTCATGCGATACAAGTTGTATTGCATGAAAAATAACTTCATGTGATATGCCCAAATTTCCATTTTGCCTTAGAAAAATTTCCAACTTTTCACTAAGGATTCCCAAAGGAAAGACACCCTCCAGGGGATCTTATTTATCTTTGGATATGACAAGGAGAATTCCCTAAGGATTAAATTTAACTCAATAAGCATCTAGAGTGATATATTATGGTCATACCAAAGGGGGTTTGCACTTTCAAAGAAAGAAAGGAAAATAGCCATGCCCCAAGGATTTAGGCCTATAAGACTTTACTATCAAGACATCCACTCTTCAACAATAATCTATAGGCTTACTTGGTAACAACCACACATACACATATATAAACATACAAAATACCCAAAAGTGAGTCTTATAGGGAAATTTCAAAGTGTGTGTGTGTGTTTATATATATAGTAAATTGTCTATGGAATTAGGCCATGAAGGTCCCTGTCAACTCTGGAATTTAGGTTGTAGGCACTCATCAATCATACTGAGTTGATACAATCTCATCCATACCATCAAATGCCATGCATTATTGGAACCTGGTAATCTGGAGGTCTCTAATAAAGAATGTTATACTCTATTCCATTTATGAAGACAATTCAATAGGTAGATATGTTTTGTTTAGTAAAATAGCTTCCCCATATGTCTCATTATCCTAATTGTTCCTAATGCCTGTAACTCAAGAAAAATCATGCTTCCAACTGTAAAATAATATCATGCATGCTACATCATTCACAATTTTTTTCAAAAACACTAGCATCAATATTATACACAGTAAGGCTATTTGAATGTTGTAGCTCAAATTCCTAAGAATGAATGCATTGAGAAGATAATTCATTCCAGATACTAAGCACAACAACATTGACAAAAGGCATGCTAAAACTTTGTTTGAGATTGAATCTCCAGGAAAACATGTAATAGAGGAAACTCAATTTAATTCCTAAATGCAATAAACATAAATCCCATTTCTTACTGCAATTCTTTTCAAGAACTTCCATATAATTAATCTTCCACAAGGATTTATTCTTAACAAAAAATACGATTAAGTTAACCATGCATGCATAACATCATTTTCGTAAGAAAAAACAACATATAAATTCATTTTCCAACTAGCACATAAATAACAAGACTTAACTAATCTAAACTTATTTTCCAAGCTAATTGACTAAGGGTGAGAACTTTTCCACCCAACCATAGGTTTAGTTGCACTAGTTCTCTCTACAACTGGCCACCCCTATCTAGACCATGATACCACAAGGGAAAACTTGGGTGACTCTCAACAATATTTGGAAAATGGAAACTCTCCAAAGGTCAATTTCACAGGGAAGGCTATGTTGATTCCTTTAATAGCATCATGATCAGATTATGCAAAGTATTGTGAAATTATGCATCACTTTCACTTTCTTGATCTCACCCTTGCTCTCACTATAATTTTTTTTTTCCATTTGATTTCCTTTTATGTGTTACACACAAAACAAAAGGGGGGCCTTTCCTAAGAAAACGTTCTTTACATTGGTTGCGTAGTATAAAGACTAACTCATTTTTTTCCGTTTATGTGACACAAATAATAGAACGCACAAGTAAAGGAGACATATGAACTATATTGAAATGGTTATGAATATCATGCATGTTTCTTTTAATGAACATATGGTGGTGGACTTTATGAGTTCCAAGTTTGGTTATATATGGGTGTTATATTGTTTTTGTAAACAATATTGAATTTGTTATATATATAAAAACCCATTTGAATAGATATATTATATACCATGCCTATTTGAAATCACAATGGTTATATTTCATTTCAATAGTTATATCATGGACCTCATACATATGAACTGACATGGTTTAACGTGCAAATATGGTTTAATGATGAATCATGATTTTGTTTGTAAATATGGTCATATGTTTACAAGTTCAAAATTCATGGGGATTTTGTGCACCATGAAATCCCCCACTTGACACATGGGATAAAAAGATCAAGTCTCGAGCTATGAATTAATGCATGAAATGATGGAAACAAACCCAATGTATATCACATTGAAAGAGGTTGGTTTGAGATCGATGGTGGATATATGATCCATGAGGATCCAGGAACGCTCACAGAGGTCTAGGAGGATCTAGAACACTCACAGAGGTCTAGAAGGATCCAAAAAAGCTCAAAATTTGACCATCTCAAATTCTCTCTAAAACTACTTCATTTTGTAGTGCTCGATGATATCTTTCCAACGAAGCAAAAATCACTTCAAACAGAGTTCGTATGCAAAAGTTATGATTGGTCAAAGTTTAAGTCAAACCAGGAAAAGTCAAAGGTCAAAGTCAAGGTGACATGTGCCACCACTGCAAGGGTGACACGTTGCACGACTGTAAATCCATACAGTGTTGATGTTCCATCCTCACATGGTGACACATGGCATGTAGTTGGTGACGTGGCATGTCAAGCTAGTAAGGTGATGTGGTAATCTGTACACACAAGTGGACTAACTATATCTTGACATGTGGCGATGATAGACTAATGAGAGGCTACCACATGGAAACCTCCCATTGGCCATTAATGGGTAAGGTTTATTAAAATTTTGTGAGGTCAACCGAGGTCGAACCCTTGACCTCTCATATAATAACCTCATGCCTTACCAATAGTTCATCGCATATGACTTAATAGTCATATGTTAAACATATTATAAGAACTTGTGTAAAGGTTTGGTCGAGAAAAAAGGGGCCAAGGACTAAATCCCCCGACTCATGGTTCATTTGAATCCAATGTAACCATAACCTATATTCGCACGGGGATCATTTAAACTTTGGTTATAACAAATAACAACACACCATATGTATATATCTGTAAGTTGCAACAAAGCGCCAACAAAGGAGGGGATCATGGGGGCGTTGAACCCGCGACTTCCATCATATGATACCAATGCCTTAACCATTGTTCCAAAGGAACCTCTTTTGAAGGCAATGCCAACGATCTCACATTTAATGCCTGCCTAAGGTTGCAGACCTTGGTTGGACCCGTGACCTATTTAATGGGTGCATGGACCGAGGTTTTCATACGGTCTGAGATAGGCACAAATATCAAGGAGGAGTGGACAAATCCTGAGGTACAGACACATCATTTTGCATGCCAATAGAAGAGCTAAGCTATGGTATGTGTCAATTTGAGTGCCACGAGGTATTTTGACCGCATATGGGCATGTTTATACTCATTTTTATCGTTTTCTCAATATGAGTACAACAATGATATTATTTTTGTGCTAAGATGTTTTCTTTAGAAGTATAGTACATATTTCCATTAATGAGTACCATAGTGCATCATTTGGCATGTAAATAGGGTAAAATTGAGTCAGTTCAAAATATGGTCCAGTTTATACTCATTTTTCTCATAATTTCACAAGGAATTCAATGAAAAACTCTATATTTGAGTTTGAGCAGTGGAATTGAAGACAACCCTTCAAATTTGGCTTTGTAACTCCATTTTATATTGTAATTTGACATTTTGAGATGATGAAGAGCAGTCTCACTATTTAAAGGGAACTTGGAGATGAAGTAAATTATGACATCGATATTGTATAATTTGAGTTATTTTATTTATGTCGTGTTATCTCATAATACTTAAAATTAATCATCATTTTATGAGATTTTGGATAATAAGCACATCATCAATACGGTCAAGAATGATTCTGAATCAAGTTAGATGCTAAAATGGGTTTTTTAAAGATTAAGATTGGTATCTAAGGATTTCTGGATCAATGTATCACACCAAATCCCACACCCATTTCAACGTCGCCACATCGCCATCGTTCTAGATCAAAGTTGCCGACATTTTCATTTCACACACATAGCCAACTCCTAGTATAGTCTTGGGTTAATGACGCCAATCCGTTATCAACTCACATTCATTATTTTGAGGTATGGTTGAACTCGAGAAATATACTCGAGCTGATTACCTGAGATTGTATGGAGAATAACGACCGATGCCTCTTAGACTTGATGGTGGTGTTGGCCATTCAATGACTTGGAGTATGCAACTATGGATCGACGCTTCGTTTGCAATGCAAGGTAAGCATTTGATACACATGGTTAACCACTCACGATATCTGCGTGTTAGTTTGGTCTGAGTTTTTATAACCAACTCGGTCACTCTATTCATTTCTTACTCTAGCTATGATTACAAGAATCGTTTGTCTTCCTATTATACATATGGTTTCATTTGAAGTTTATTTGTATCCACGTTATGAACATGACCCAACTCACCTTCATCATTTGCTTTTCCTAAGCCTATCGTTTCAACCCTGTCACCATAAGCTCTCATGGATCCATTTCATTTGTGAAATGGTTATGAGAAATTTGTAAATGAAACTAGATACGATGCTCACACAACCTTTATTATGGCCTCAAATTGTTAATGATATGTTACAAATCCATTCTAGTATGAAATAATGACATATGCGTGGATACATTCGTAGATATCTCAACACTGTATGTAAAATAAATGACATTTCAAATCCCTTGAGTCTATGATTGCATTCACATATGAGAAAATGATGTTGGGTTTGTTTTAAATGTTATATATGGCTGAAAAATTTGATAGAATGGTTATATGTGCACTTGGGTATGATAAATACACCACTTCATTTTTTTTGAAATTCACCATACATATTATACCTCTGTCATATGGTACATGCCTCTGAAACAATGTTGAGTTCCTCTCCCTCAACCTATTAACTCGACACCCTACCCGCTAGTTATGAACACTCGATTTTAACTATATGCATTTGAGACTTCTGTTTGTTTTGAAAGTGAAATGAGTTTTCGAGTATCTTTGTTGCCTCTGGTTATTATTTTGATTTCGTTCATGGGTCTCGCTCATGTTACACATGTGACATACCAACAATAGATAAAAAATTTGTTATTGTGGTTATATATGAATATAAAGAGAATTGCAGTTGTTCAAAGCTCAGTGGTATTCATTCAAAATGGGTTTATGTTTGATTTAAGTTTCAATTCCAAAACTAATGTTTAATTTTACAGTTTGGATGGCTCAAGAACATGTATATCTGGATAAAGAAGATTGTTTTTTCCATATCCATATTCTTATCTTGAGTTCTTGTTCTTTTCTTTCTTACACTCGAATGCCATTCTTAGTCATTGTAAATATCATATTTTATATTTTTTTTATACAACTTTCAATTTATGTCTTTACTTGTTGATTAAGAGTTAATATCTTCATTGCGTTTCATATCTTGTTGTTAATAAAATTCACATAAATATTTAAAGTGGCAAGATGATACCCGTTGTGTGTTTGTTAAAGTTATTAGTACATTCATGTATGACATTATGTTGTTATATGTTTAGAATAGTTTTATTTTATATTATCTCACCTGGCTTATCATGAAGGAAGTTTGTGTTAATACATAGGCTATAAAATCATGGTAATCATTCCTGCCTCTTATTGGTTTAGCCGACCAATAGGTCAAACAATTGACGTGGGAACTTTCATTTCCTCTCATAAATAGGATCCTCATGCCTCTTATGACTCCCATGATTCTTGTTGGCCCCTTCTATTATCTCAACAAAATACCAGAGAAAGATCCCCTTCACTACTCCACAATCCCTAAGAGAACTCCTCCTTTAGTGCGCCCAACAAGGCCGAATCCGAGATGGAGGGATTCTCAAATGAATTCTTATCTTGAACAACTGATTTTACTCACTGGTTCTATTCAGCATTGGCTCATCTCGCCTCTCTTCCTTTGTTATCTACCTTGCATGCAAAAATATGTCCTCTTACTCGTTCACGTGTACCCATAAAATCATGATTTTCCTCTTTCCAAGGAAACCCTGGGTCAACCATGAATTTCTAGGATATTGTACTCTATCCATGCCTTTCATTTTCAGCTGAGAGGACCTTCTCAAATACCAAGCGATGCTCAATAATTGTTGGGAGGAGACACTTCAACGAACCAATTTTCAATTAATGATGTGGGAAAGAGGGAAAATGGGTGAACTATTTTTCAAATTCAAAATTGGTTTTTGGCAAGGGTGGCTTGGAATTATTTACAAGGTAAAATCCAAATCCCCTTCACTATTCCCTCCTCATGGTATCATGGTCCCTTTAGGCGCCCATTCCTTAGTCATCTGCTTGGCATATTTTTTATTAATTAAAATAAGATACATATACATTGTTTAGATTTATCTACTTTAACTTGGCACAATAAATAAATATTCATGATGAAAAATAATAACATTAATCATAATTAATTACAATTATTCAATTAGACAGGGGGTCAAAATGGTGACATGACACTTCTCCACATGCATGGAGGTAGTTTCAATTACTGGGAGAAGAACCTATTTCATGAAAAATAGGTTAGATATAAACTAGTGCAAAAAATGAAGATAGTTTGCAACTTCATGAGGGTTACATTTAACAATTAGCAAAAAAAAAAACACGTGGACAAAAACTAGGCATGGAAATAATAGTCCAATGAAAATGGGCTTACAACCCACAAACACCAATAGAAATTAAGAGATGAAACAATTCTATCTCTTAGTATTAAAAAATTGTCTAATTTTGACCTCTTATTCATACATAAACTTAGCTCACAATATGAAGGAATAACCTTTTTACTAGAGTACAAAGACTCTATTTATCGAAAAATCTTGGCGACTCATGACCTTCTAGTTTATTCTAACTCTTGAATACCCTTCCTAGGTATTTCAAAATTTTTCATAGATTTGTCCTTTTATTTGAGAGGATTGTATTCAAAATTAAATTTTACGTAAACTTTCTTTAGGATTTCTAGTGTTCCTCATTTGACTATTCAATTGTTATATTTTGATTTAATATAAATGTCTCGCTTCTTCCCCTCCACCGTAATAATTATGTACTTCATTTGATTAATTATTGTGGATTACATTATTTGGGGATGAATTAGTTACTTGAAATTAATTAAGACCAGTCAGTGATATGTAGTTACTTGATTTTGCATATGCTTATTATTCTTGATCTTTGTACTTGATTTTGCATATGCTTATTATTCTTGATCTTTGTACTTGATTGTTGGGAAAGTTGTGTTTCTTACTGTGTGCAAATTGGAGAAGGAGTTTGGAACATTGTGACATCTGGAACTCTTTCAAGACTAATCATGAAACACAACAAAAGGGGCTAGAAAACTAGTCATATGTATTCTTCTTCATACGTTCTTGTTTTCATTTGACATATATAATTGATTTGGAAAGACAATTGTAGTATATATATTTTTTCTCTACTATTGATTTAACCCTAGTTAGTGGGGGATTATTCCCCATCACAAGTGGATTAAGTTGGTATTATTCACATATGCATGAATCTATGTTAATATCATATTAACAAGGGCATACTAGACAAGATGATACTACATAAGGAAAATTTTAGATGAGCTTAGGTTTTTTATTATGAGAATACAACTTTTTGATGTTGGATCTACTAACAAATAGGACATATTTAGTATTCATGTCCCCAAACATGAGCTCACTCAAAAAGGAACAAATGGAAAAAACCTGAACCAAAACACTAGCAATCATATAAACAATCATACTCAAATGATGAAGATGATCATACTACAAAACCTTAGCCAAAAATATGATCATAGAAGGATAGCAATGCTTGTCCATAAGTGTAGCTTGAGGAATCAAATTTTCCTTGGAGGATAGAGAAGAAAAAAAAACTATCGAGCCTTCCCCCTTGAGGGTGGTAGTGATAAATGAAGCACCACCCAGAGTAATGAAGAGACTTCATGAATCCAAAGTATCTAATACCAGTAATGATTTGGTCCTCTGTACACATCCTGAAAATATGAGTTCAAAATTATGGTTATTCATTTTGGAACCTTCTCCAAGAGGGTGGCATGAAATTTAAAATAAGAAATGGAAAAAAGGTAGGATTAAGGATTATTTTTCATTGAAACATAAATGAAATGTCCATTAAATATGTAAGTGTAATATGCACATTAAAAACGTAATTTCCATTCAATGTATAAATAGAAATGGTGATTTTTTCTTTGAAAGGAATTTTTATTTATTGTCAAACTGAGTTGACTAAGATATTTAAATTCCAACCTCCAAATCAAACTAGAGGTATTAGGATACTACATGAAGCACCTTACTTCATAAGTGAGAGAAACAATTTAATCATTGCAAGAAACTCCCAAACTTATTATTGAATTACATATCAACAACATCAACCAGAGTTGAACAATGTATGCGAGTGAACAAATATCATAGTCCTTACATAATGTATATCTAACTCCATATTCAGCCTCACACAATATTCAATCCATATAAATATGTAACTCAACTAATATATTAGTAACCTTTCATAATTATAATTAACAACTTATATCATAGTGCAAGATTCATTATCTCCATGCTAAGATATGACTTACTTGTCTTATGAATGCAAAATCTTCAAGTTACATTCAAGAGTCTAAATACACAATAGTGCACGACATTCAAGTTTAAGGCATCACATATTAACATCAAAACTATAAATATTTTCTAACTTGTCACAACATTCAATAGTTTTAACTTAACTCATTGTGTAGTAAACCTTGCCAGATATAAGAGAGAATATATCCCTTAAATTTAGAATAAACACCTAAACTTCATAAATATCAAATGCATTTACATGATAAAAAACAAAATAATATATAGAAGAACCCTTAAGGTAGGGTAACACCATCGAATAATCCTTGTGGAATGAATAATTCCACAAGTCATGCTTGCTACAAAACAATAAATCCAACATATCCAATACAATGATACTCATGTGTATTCCTAGGGGTCTATGCCAACTATCCCATATTATTATATTATTTCCTCTTAACTACCTAGTAGGTATATTCCATGATTATGGCCACATTACATTCACTACCCCCTTGGGTACCTCACTACTTACTCCATATTATCCTCACTAGGTACTTTTCATTCCATACCCCATTGCATGTTTCATCCATGAAACATGAGAGGAAACCATGTAATATGGCTATTAAGTAAGTGAACTGGTACCATGTAGGAACATCTATCCATCGTAGTGAAATGTGGACATGGGGTCCAACTATGACCTTTCCTCCCCAATCTTGATTCTATCTTCTCCTTGGGTTCCATGTCTTCATTGTGCTACTTTTATATGTCCATGCATTGCTTTTAGTCCTCCATGTGCCTCAATAATAGTTCCCTTTATGGTTCCATGTTAATCCATAGTACGTTTGTTGATGCTCATGCCCTTGCTCCGATGACTATTGTTTATCTAGGTGGCATGGGAGGTGATATATAAAAACCTTAGTTGTTGTTTCTTCTTTCTTTGACACTTCAACATGTGGTTCCTTTGATTCATTTAGATCCTTAGATTCTTGTTCCTTTTTATGCCATTCCTGAGATTTTTCTTCACATGATTCTGTAGGATCTTCTTATGCTTCAACCTCGAACTCTTCATATAATGTGTCAATAGGTATTGCAATTAGTTTCCCTGCAAATACTTCTTCAGGTTCTCCCTTATACCCTTCTTGTTTAGTAAGAGAAATACCCTACAATGTAATTTTTTTTCTGTTACCAAAGCTTCAAAAACTTTCTTTTCACATTAATATTAATTGTACCAATTGATTCCATCCAAGGATATCCCCAAAAAAATCCACATCATCCATATATATATCATGAAATCTAGGATGCAACATATATTTATTCATGGTAATATTAAAATATTTAAAAAATTGACATTCTCTCCCTAAACCTATGTGCTTTGAATATTTTTTTGCAAGAATTTGCAATCTTTTATCCACATTAACATTGATGAAATTATGCTCGCTACTAGGGCTTATAGAAATAATAAAATTTTCTTGTTGAATACATCCATGAACCTATACTAGGAAGATTGTGCATGAAAACAAACCCTTTGTGCCCTCTTTATCATTCTTCCCAACATGATACCACCTATCTAAAAATACTTTTCATATCCTTAATTTGAAAGTACATTTGTCTTGTCCGGGTTAAATAAATCCCACCATATGGAAACATTGTTTTTTAAACACACGTATATCCCAAGTCTCTAGTTCTCTTCCCATATACCCTTCACTTCTTTGATGTATTCTTCCATAGTAAGACCATTAAATTTCTTGTAAAATACATATTCCCCGTGAAAACCCAAAAATGGAACTAAGGTTTATAGAAATAACTTACTTTTCAATTTAACTCCTTTATGCTGCTAGGGTTTGAGGTGGCTAATGTAAAATGATCATAAATTCTATTATAATTTTCTAATTGGATATTTTGACCATGATTATGAAACTACACAACCTTTCTACATCTATTGGCACTAGTTTGACTAAAATCTGGGAAGTCTATCAAAAGATACATGATCTGCAAATCGTGCATCCGTCACTAGAAAAACCTAAACAATTGATTTTAAATCAATGATAACTCCACTTCCCATACTCCAATTTGGAAAATTTCTTTTTTGAAATTGGGTGTTTTTTTTAGAGTAACTCAGATATAAAGTTGTATTCTTTAGATTTTGTACATAAATTTTCAAAAATCAATTTTAATGTTACTGTCCTCTTTTTCCCTTGAAAAATATGTAAAAGAAAAAAAAATATTCCACTTTTTGCCCAAGAAAGAGTTATGATACCACTTGTAGTAAAAATTTATAGATAAAAGATAAAATATATCCCTCAACTTCAAAATTAAACTCTTGTCTTTAGAAAATACTAAACATACACACCAATATAGAGAAGAACCCAAAAGGTAGGTAACACCATCAAATGCTCTTTATGGACGAAATCACTCCACAAGCCATGCTTACTACAAGACAATACATCCAACATATCCAATACAATGATAATCATTTGTATTTATACTTTCATGTGATTATTCCTAGGGGTTTATGCCAACTATCCATTATTATATTATTTCCTTTTATCTACCTAGTAGGCCTATGTATTACCCATCAACTACCAAGTGGGCCTATTCCATGATTTTAGATTCATTATCCCCTTGGGTGCCCCCGTAAGTACCCCATATTATCCTCCCTAGGTACATTACACATTGACACTTTGCATCATCACTCAACTATCTAATTATCTTACCAAAATCATTTTTAACATAATAGTCATTTTGTTTTATCCTTATTTCTACATATCTTGAAATAGTTTCTTCAATTTTTCAAAAAAAAAATTAAACCAATCATTGTCACACTAACCAAAATAATACACATAGAACACAAATTTAGCAATATTTAATGAACAAACCATTATGATCCCCAAACATAATTATATTCAAGAAGTCAAAATCATTCTACATCATCCAATTGCCTTTTGCATGCATGCCATATTGTCTCTTTGCATTTAGAGTTAAATAATAAGGTCCAATAAATCATTCTTATTTTTCCTGAATGCATATACTAACTCACCATTCGTCTTTTGTCATCAAGTACTCACAATTTTATAAGCACCACTCAGTTATCTATGTGTGAGCAAGTTCACAACTTTGTGTCTTCACCCATATTCTAAGAGTAATATTTTTTATTATTACAAATTAATATTTGTTGTGTAATCATGCATTAATACCAATAACACAACTTTCAAGTTCTTTATTTCTATGAAACTTACATCCTTACCAAGACTTTTTTACAAATCGACAATGCACACACTAAACCATTCAGATAAACATTAAGGTATAGACATAGTTTACTTACTACCATTATATTTAAAATCTTCATACAAAATAAGTATAACATTGTTCCCTTAAAATATGTTATCTTACCATTATCATCACATTTCTATCAAAATCTTTAACCATGTTTTACTAGTTATTTAATAAGATTGTGTGTTTTCATGAAAAAAATATTCTTATCACTATTATATAAGTTAGAAAAGAAAATAGTAATATCCACTCTTGTAAATCATTATATTCAAATTTTTTTTATTTACATAAGATTGAAATTCTAGCAATGAGAAATGCACCATTTCATTCTCACAACAAGAGAACAAATCCATTCCAAAATTCTTATATTCTCATAACCAACTAATGCTAGAATTTAGGACTGCCTAAAAGGCCACAATTTGAGCATATAAATTGGTTTCTCATATTACCTAATTAGGTAATCATACAAACATCCTTTCATTCCATCTATCTCAACAATAGACTAACTTTGAATAGGTTTAACCTTTGATCTCCTCATAAGACAATCTTTGTCAAAATGCGGTCCACCACAACCCTAACACCTCACTCTTGGAGGTGGTCTTGGTCTCCTAGTCTTATTAGCACGGAATTGAACTAAACTCTAATGGGAACCTTGAGAAAGGGCATCATTATGCTAAACACAAAGCCTAGAAAATGCCCCCATTATATGCTCATAACAACCATTTTTAATTGAAATCTTATGTTGAACACTTTACATGCATAGTAATAACAATACTTGCTATCATTGATGTCTTTACATAAGCACACAATATGTAAGGTGTTAATAAGAAAATCATGAACAAGATATGAAGTTAGCCTCTACTACCATCAAAACTCATTATCCAAGCTTATAAACCAAAAAATGATTTTTATGTAAACAAAACCCAATTTTGTTTATGAACCAAAACCAAGCATACATATTGTAAGAAAAATAAATATGAAACTGAATCATCATTATACTATTATCTCAGATAAACATATCTAGAAATCACAAAAATGAGTTTAAACAATTGTTTCTTTTTCCATTTATAGACAATCAATACCTACACCATTTGTTCACAAATTGCTAGCATGACAATTGTGGTTTCCCATGGTCTCCTTAAGCGACATCCATGAGTGCCTATGTCTATGAGAACTATAGGTTGTAGTGACATTAGAACCCATGAATTATAAAAATTAAACAAGAAGTAAAACATGCAAATTCTTCCCAAGAATTTCTAAATGTTCATCTACAATCTACTAGCCTTCAATACTCCAGTTTGAAGTTTTAGCTAATTCTCAAGCATAAGGAAAAAATTACTAATTAACAATAATGAAAATCATAAATTTACAATAGAATATGACTTAACAGTTTCTCATGGAGGAAGAATCATGTTTACCTCATAATGTAAAAATAAAAACTTTGATGCTAGTGAGAACATCCCTTCTATAGTGATTAATTAAACCATTCGCCTCTTCCTTGAGAGCCTTAGCATTTTTTTTCCTTCATAAAGTAATAAAATTTTCCAACACAAAATTCATGGAAAAACCTTCCCAAGCTTTGAAATCATTCTTATCATAGCTGCCACAATAAGTTATCAATCAAATTTATTAACAAAATCCATCTAAATATGAGTCTTATTATATAATTTTTATCAACCATAAACTCAAAATACATTTTTATAAACTTTTATCTCGACAACTTACATATCAATATTAAATTAGTGGTATATGTTGATTAAGGTTGGTTGTCATCGATGTCAACCCTTGAAGAAAGCCCCGTAGCACAAAGGTTGGGTAATGGACCCAAGATTGTTTGATGTAAAGATGAATCGTTATTGTCTTTCCATGGTTGATAATAAGTAGAAATGGATGAACTCCAAAGTGGTCCCCTTATGGTGAAATCCCTCACGGGAAGACACTTTGCGGATTGAGTTATCCTAGAAGTATAGTTAGAGAACCCATGATTATTTGTGGAATTGTTAAGCCCTAATATTGGCCCATTACCCCTTAATTGGGGTATATTACATTAGTAATGTTATTTTATTTATGTCGGCTTTATTCCATTAGTTGTAATTATACCTCCTAGTCTCCTATATATACCAAGGAGACATTTTCATTTTGAATCATCTTGTACTTGAACATTTAAGTAGGGTAAAAGGAGGTTGCCCCCTGGAAGAGGATTATTATCTCAAATGATCTCTTTTTCAAGGTGTTGAGTACTTTTTCTGAGGTTTTTCTATGCTATATTGATATTTGGTTCCTAACATATGGTATCAGAGCTCAAGGTCTTGGGGTTTCGCTGCTACATTTGAGACACCTTGGAATTTTTTCTATAAATTTTTTTCTACAATGTTTCAAAAGGAACGACTTGGAGGGTATTTAGTAGATGGATCAAGGTACGTTGGATTAAAATTTCAGCTCCTGAGGCCTTATAATTTCGGAGATACAACTTGTACAAGATAGGGTTCTGGAATCATCCTGAACTGAGTCATTGCGGAATTTTCGCTATAAAACAATTTCTGTAACGTTTTAGACCCTGAAATATGGAGGATATTCACAAAAATTAGTAAGGTATCTGTGGTAAAAATTTCATCTTATGGGTCATCTTAAATTTGTAGATACACCCTATGGAAGATAGGGTATCTGACTAGTCCTATTGACTAGTCTCAAGAAGGTATTCTAGGTAAAACAATCATAACTTCTTCCTAGAGTATCCAAATTGAGTGGGACTGGTTTCATTGGATCTTGGACAGTCTGTAGTATTTATGGTACGAGTTTCAAAATTTTATATGAATTATTTTGTGCGGGGCACGGTATACAAGTGATATCTTTTGGAAAGGCCAAAAATCAGCAAGTTGTGGGGAAGTTACCATAAATTCCACTTGGCACATCCAATTTTGATCAGACCTATGGCATTGCAGAGAAGAAATATCAGAGAACTACATAAAATAAAGTTTCATACCTAGAAGGGCAGAAACTTGGGAGATACAACAGAAGAAAGATTGTCTAGCAGAACCACCTCAAAATCAAGGTTCAAAAGTGATACTGGCCAACATGCCACCCAAAAAAGGAACTTCTACATCAAATAAGCCTCCAGACAATCCTACTTGGACTCTTGATGAAGGTGAAGAAATGCGTAGGGACATAAATGATTTACAAAATAAGATAGTAACAAAATATGAACTACAAGAGATGGAAGCTAATTTGGAGGCAAAGATGGATGGTTTAAAAGAGGAGATCATGGAAGTATTGAAAAATTTTGTAACAGAGAAGACACCTGAAAGTGAAAATGCATCCTGTTATCATCCTATAAGCTATAGGATCAACTGGTGACTGGGATATTATCTGTCTCTAGTGTTTTTGTTGACAAATGATTTTTCATTCTGCAAATAATTTGAAAAAAGAGAAGAAAGAAAAGAAAAGAAAAGAAAAAGAAAAAGAAAAAGAAAGAAAAGAAAAGAAAAAAGAAAAAGAAAAAGAAAGAAAATAAAAGAAAGAGAAAAAGAAAAGAGGGCATAAAAGAATTCAATAAAATCCCCATGCAATAATAGTAACTTGGTCCATACCTTTCAAGCATGGCCAAGTTCTTTTTTAATTTTGATGTTGATAGGGTAGTGAATGAATTTGGATAAACAGTTTAATCTTAGCCAAAGTGTCTAGGTAGATTAGTGAATAAATCTGGCCAGACTGTCTAATCTTGGTCAGATAGCCCTAGGGTAGAGTAAATTCTTAACCCAACAGTCTAATCTGTGTTAATTGTCATAGGAAGATAAGTTAGAATGTAGTCTAGTTGCTTTGTTGCTTCATTTCAATAAGAACCAGTTTGATGTAAGTGTTGCACCATGTTTTCAGATGCTTAAAAAGATCGTTTGCCTAACCCCTTGGTGGTGTCTACTTGGAAAACCTTGGAAAAAACCCATAAAAAGAATTTATCCTAAGTTTTTCCCTGGCGCATGTGTTTTCCGCCCCCCACTTAAGCCCCTTGCACATATCAATGGTCCCGAACGTGGCACCCAGATCTACGGTGGACAGAGCATTCCGGACCCCCCCGACCGTTCTGCTTTTAACTGGGGGGGTCCATAATCGATGATAAGACTTGCGCGCATCTGGACGGCTCAGGATCGAGCGCTCAAATCTACGGTCAGCGTCGGATTCC
>SNQJ01S0002088.1:153549-181743 GCA_010110895.2 Picea sitchensis
TACACAGGTTCTTTGGATGAAACAAACTCTGACAGATATACAGGTTGAGTATGATGAGCCCATTCCAATCTATTGTGATAATACAAGTGCCATCAGTATCTCCAAGAAACCGGTGATGCACTCCAAGACAAAGCACATTCCAATAAAGTATCACTTTCTACGGGAGCAGGTTGTAGAAAAGAAAATCAGAGTTGAGTATGTGGGCACAAACGAACAAGTGGCAGACATATTCACAAAACCACTTCCACGAGAATCCTTTGAATATATTTTCCAAAGACTTGGAGTTATTTCTACTCCAAAATGAATGCTTATCTTATATGTCTTAAATTTACACGAGGAAGCACCATAAGAGGACAGTTTAGGTAGGGGGAGAAACCCTGGAAGGAAAGATACCTTTTCCATTGATGAAAAAGAGGGAGAGATTTATCAGATGCAGAGGACAAAGACATGGTTCCAGGGGGAGCATGAGTGATACGATTTCAATATTGCATCAGAGTGTTGCCATCAATGCCAAAGGGGGAGATTGTTGATTAAGGTTGGTTGTCATTGATGTCAACCCTTTAAGAAATCCCTGTAGCACAAAGGTTGGGTAATGGACCCAAGATTGTTTGATGTAAATATGAATCATTATTGTCTTGTCATGTTTGATAATAAGTAAAAATGGATGAACTCCAAATTGGTCCCCTTATGGTGAAAGCCCTCACGGGAAGACGCTTTGTAGATTGAGTTATCCCAGAAGTATGGTTAGAGAACCCATGCTTATTTGTGGAATAATGAGACAAACGCCAGTTAATTTGTTAGTGAAACTATCATATATGGATAGTTCTTGTCATTCCATTTCCGGTGGTATGTGGAATGTCACATAACTCCTCATGGCTAGAGATTTATGGCCATGAGAAGTTGGAGAACCCAGGTTTGAGTAATAGACCCAAGTTTGTTTGATGGATAACGGTATGAGTTTTGATATATTTTCAGGTAATAATATTCTACATGGATATTACATGTCATTTCATTTCTGGTGGTATGTGGAACGTCACATAACTCCTCACGGTTTGAGAGTTATGGTCTTACGAAGTTGGAGGACCCTCATATGTCATCTGGAAGCCTCAAAAGGTCAAAGTAGTCAAAGTGGTTTAAGAGTTTTTTAAAGGTAAATACCAAAGTGAAGTGATGAGTTCATTATAATTCAAATTGAATACAAAATCAATTATTTAAATACTAAATTTAATGGAGAAATTAGAAGTGGGTTAACCCTAAAATAAGGAAAGTGGGCAAAGTGACCTAGAAGATGTTTTTAAGGAAACTACTTGGAGAATATAAATAAGAGGCAAGGATCTCTCATTTAAAACACACTTGAGAATATTGAATAACTATAGGTGTTTGAGGTAAACAAAGGATATATAAGCCTAATTTATGAGGAAAGTGAAGAAAAGAAGGCTGGAATTCAAGGAAGGATAAATTCTTTTGATGATGCTTTCTAAGGTATGTTTTTTTCAGGTCATCTCACCATTTTCGCAATAATTTTTTTTCTAGAATGATCCAGACCATGAAATTTCTATTCCATTGAGGAAAAACATCCAAGTATCTTTGGTAAAAAAATCATCTTGTGGTTCGTTGTATTTTTTGAGTTACACTCCGTGGAAAATAGGGTTTGTGGCTAGTCCTGAAACTAGTAAAAAAAATGTGTTTTGGGGAACAACGTCATAAATTGTTCAAAAAAGATCAAGTATTCTGTGTAAGACAAATTTTTTTGGTTAGAGTACATTCTATAGTATTCTGTGTAATAGTTTCATATCAATTCAACAAATATTCCATGCGGGGAATGCTCTACAAGGTCTCTCTCTAGAATAATCCAGAATTCAGCATGGTGTGCCATTTTTTCCATAATTCATTTTATGAGAGGTTCCAAGTAGTGACACCTGGAGGAATTTCATAAAACACATTGAAGAAAATTGTGTATGAGTTTCATATCTTTATTCATTACAGGTATAAAGTTATGATTATTTCAAGTTAGGTTTTTTGTCTAATCCAAAACTAGTCTTGTGAGACTAAAGAAATGTTTGATGAAAATGCTAGTATCTTGTTGTTAAAGTTAAGGAAGGTTTTCATGTATGTCATCATATACACAAGATCTATTACATAGTTACAAATCATATTTGGATGATGAAATTGATGAGGGATTTTGGTTGAGGTACTGTTAGAAAAACAGGACCGCGGAGAAATAAAATAAAACAAATGCAGAAACAAAACACAGAAGACACACAATACAAGAGAGACACAGATATACGTGGTTCACCCAGTGTGGGCTACGTCCACCAGAGAAATTGCCATGCCCTTCCTTTATTATTATCCAGCAAATGAAGGGATACAACCTATAGCAAAACCCACTGTAACTTCCTCTTCTTTCTCTCACAGTCTCCTCTCTCAGAGTACAATATTCACCATCATCCATAGCCACAATACATTTCCCTCAGGAAAAGAGGGTTTCCTTCTAGGGAACAAAACCCTAACATAATCTCTACCGTTAGATCTGCAACCTTATAATGAATAGTCCAGATTTACAATGAAATTACAATATACTTTTACAAGGCAATTTTTGCTTCGGGGGCTTCGCCCCCGAACCCCTGCTGGGGGCCCGCTTGCCCCCATACCCCCCGGACCCCGTAGAGGGGCTACCCCCCTCTGCACTCCCCCGCGTGAAAGAGTGTACATACTTCTGGGGTGTAAATATTTCATGGGGTATAAACACAACTGAAAGCAAGGACCTCTAAATCAGGAAGATAATCAGGCTCCACAACCAACAAGTACAAGTTGGGTACATGGTTGAGACAAGTAGTTGATGATTTGGCACATACATGAGGTGTATAGTTGATGATGTTGGTACATATTGATGAGTCATAGTTGATGAGTATTTGAAACATGATTGGTATATACTTGGTACATGGTTGGTTTCACTTGTTTATGGTACAGGTTGATTACAGATTGTTTGGTACAGGTTGGTGCATGGTTGATGCACTTGTTTATGGTATACGTTGATTACAGGTTGATGCATGGTTCAGGTTTATTGGTACATGTTTACAGCGATATATCTCACAGTGATATTGTGACAATGGTTCCATAATTCTACTTCTACTTCAGAGCGGTTGGACGGGGCAAGGACAGGTGGTTGTAGCCACCTTCCGGTTGTAGCCGGAGAACATAGGGGGTTGTAGCCTCCTTCTAGTTGTAGCCAGNCTGGGGTGTAAATATTTCATGGGGTATAAACACAACTGAAAGCAAGGACCTCTAAATCAGGAAGATAATCAGGCTCCACAACCAACAAGTACAAGTTGGGTACATGGTTGAGACAAGTAGTTGATGATTTGGCACATACATGAGGTGTATAGTTGATGATGTTGGTACATATTGATGAGTCATAGTTGATGAGTATTTGAAACATGATTGGTATATACTTGGTACATGGTTGGTTTCACTTGTTTATGGTACAGGTTGATTACAGATTGTTTGGTACAGGTTGGTGCATGGTTGATGCACTTGTTTATGGTATACGTTGATTACAGGTTGATGCATGGTTCAGGTTTATTGGTACATGTTTACAGCGATATATCTCACAGTGATATTGTGACAATGGTTCCATAATTCTACTTCTACTTCAGAGCGGTTGGACGGGGCAAGGACAGGTGGTTGTAGCCACCTTCCGGTTGTAGCCGGAGAACATAGGGGGTTGTAGCCTCCTTCTAGTTGTAGCCAGAGAATTGGGGAGTTGGAGCTTCTCTCAGGTTGTAGCTTGAGAAACTAGGGGGTTGGAGCCTCCTTCCAGTTGCAGCTAGAAAACCAAGGAAGTTGGTGCTTCCAATGAATGTAATTCTTCAAGACATATAAGATAAAGCATTCCGTGGTTTTATCCCGATTTGGGTTTCCACGTAAAACATTGGTGTACTGTGTATATGTGTGATTGTTCATTTCTTATTGCTCATTATTGGATAATAATTCTACATTGATATAACACTTGGATTATTTGGAGAAAAATGATTATAATTACGCTATTACTGATTCACCCCCCCTCTCAGTAATCCAATAGTAGAAAAATCAACATTAAAAGGAATGCATAAACAATGAATATACATGACCAAAAATTGCTTCCAATAATTTCTTGATAATTCCATCCACTGGCTCCTTGCCTTTTCCTACTCAATGCATGCCAACTAATCCATCCAACCATATCCATGGAAAACTTATTTCCCTAGGAACCCGAAGCTATGTGGGATTACAACTAGGAGCTATAGTGAAAATTTACCAATAGAATATGCACCAATGATGGGGCTACTTCTTGATGATGGATTTCTATCACTAGCTATGTTAGGAAATCCACCACACCTCTAACCGGGGGATTAGTGTAGAAATAATGCTCAACTTCCTTCCAAGCCATCTTACTATGCAAGTTTAGTTCCACATTCTCTTGACATGATTTTAGCAACATTTCCTTAATTTTCAGGTTCCTTCCCAAACCTATGAAGCCCCATTGTATTTATAAGCTTAATTAGGTTTTATACCTCATCCCATCCAATTTTTCTAATTTTTCTACTTTATTAATTCCAAAATATTCCTCAAATTTTTAAAAATTTCATAGCTAGTGCTTTATCACCCCCCTTAGGTATCACCTAGGGGTTTTTGTTTTTTCGTAATACTCAATCATTATTTTCATTTAAATATTACTATTTAAAGTTTCCCCTTAAAAATAATTTTTCTTATGAAACTAATATAATCATAGGTTCACTTGTTGTTAGCTCAATGTAGCTCGATATTTGAAGACTTACTTGTTGGGGAGTAAGAACTTCCCCATTCTTACCATGTTCCCCCGATCAGAACTATGAGGTATGTTGCCTCCAAAAATGAAAGTATTCAAATTAGGTAAGTTGAACAAACCAAAACACCTGTTCTCTTAGATCAATTGGTGTTTCCAAACTATCTGACTTCCTTACCCCACATATTTTGTAAGGAAACTATGTACCTTAATATTGAGACTCGTCATCTCTATCTTGGGATTGAGTAGGTAAGTCGAATCATTGTGTCTCATTACAAAATGATGAATTCAAATCCTCGTAAAACCCTTTGCACCTCTCTCTTATAATTGAGTGGGTAAGTCAAAGCAACACTACCCATCCCAATAAAATTAAATTGAAGCTTCATGGTTGTGTCCCATGCCTATATGTTGGAAACTTGGAAAGAGTTTGCCTTGTCTCCTGCACATGCATGAACCACACACACACACACACGTCAGGAAGTTCTTCCCAAATTTATAAAACAATTCAAAACATAGTTATTAATCTCACAAATGTCCCTTAATGGCTCTTATTGTCAAACTTCCAAGACAGGGTTCTCCTTGACAATCAATAATTAGTTGCATGTGTCACCAATATTAGTGAAAAACATAATGCAACGTGCACGCTTGTGTGTGTGTGTGTGTGTGTAGAGACACACACATATGGTATTCTCTTATGAGATTTTTTTCATCATTCTTTCACATTACTCTCACATTAGTTCATTACCTTTTATGCAAATATTCTATTGTAGCATCACATTGTTCATGTAAAATAAATATTTTTTCTACTCATTTGGCTTATCCAACCTCATGATATTAGCCTATATCAATATCAAAATTCTCCATCCAAGATTCCTACATCATTGGCCAACCTGCCACAATTGCCACTCACTCAATAACATAAGTAGTCATTATATTAACAATTAGATCAACATCATTTTATGCATTCTCATCATCAAATACAAACACACATAAAATATGTGTGTGCACTCATACACATATCTATATACATAATTAGTCTACATAAAACTTATCAACTTCCGTATCATAAATAATATAATTCATCCAAGGATAGATATCCTTGTCATATATAAAGCTAATACAAGAAAAGTGGGGCATTACAAGGGTCATAGGGATTAAGGGGTATCCTATGTCAAGGGTCATAAGGATTAATGGTTAAAATGTGTTAGGTAGGGAATGTGTTTCCCTCATGAATGTTCCCTTGAGGAGAACAAGGTCTAGGGCCATCCACTTGACGTGAAAACCTCCCATCTCTAGGAATGGGAGGGAGATTCCCATGTTCAAAGAGGAGAGCCCTTAGATTTATGTAAAGTTTACTTCCCACTATCACCTCAACAATATCTCTTCTATCTTTAGAGTTGGTGATTTAATATCTTAAGGGAATTAACCCTAATTGTTCACGAGATATTTCTAATAAACACATTATCGCTTGCAACTTTTAAATGTAAAAATTTAAGGGGAGAGGGAGAATATTCAAGGTAAATAAACAACATAACCACATAGATTCATTATCCATTGGGCCTCTTTCTCTTGGACTACAAGACACATACCATTTTCAAATGGAAGATGCATAAGACTGTTTAAAGAAGAAAAAATCTATAAAATCATGAGAGGGTGGAAATTCCATGCATTCATAACATTGAATAAAAATGATACATGTGAACTCTTGAGAGTGTGGTAGCATTATTCAGTTATTATTATATAAGATAAAATATATTTATAAATACCTAAGAAGGTGGAATTATCACTCATTCATAAATTAAGGAAAAACAACTTTCCATAAACTCCTGAGAGGGTGGCAATGCCATTCATCCATTAACATATTAATGAAAAAATAGATGAAAAGAACTATGATGAAACTCATAATAACAAAACATCTACATTAAATTTTGTTAGCAAAAACTTCGATATTCTACAAGATATCTAAGATATAAAAATACAAATAAAAAAAGGGGTAGATTCACAAAATGCCTTCGATGTATTGTTTTCATTGACTTAGAAAAATACAATAGTAAGGGGTTAGAGACATAGTGGCTAACACTATGCCTGAGGCATTGGAAAATGTATGCTCATGGAATCCATGGAATTCAGAAGAAGAAGAGAAGATCAATTTCATAAAAACTAAGAGGACAAGCTTATAGCCAAGTTGGTCAATCCTCTATCACAACCCTCTATGGGTATGATTTTATATACTCAAGGCCATATTATTTATCTCTCTCATATATAGTTGGAAATTTTCTTCAAATTACTGTTGATGGGGTTTTGTTGCATTCTTCTTCTCTTTTATGGAAGTATCTTGCACATATGTGATAGGTTGTCTACTCCCCCTATATCCATGTAGGCCACAACAATTGTGTTCTCTCATTGATATTTCTTTCCCATCACTTAGTCTTGATGATTTATACTTCAAATGATTCCATGATGCAAACATGAGTGTCTTGCTTCACTAGAGGGATGAAAATGATAGAATGTTGGCTTTGTGAATACTAGTATTATATGTAAACACCTCTCAAACAATGAGAATAATCTAAGTGTATTGAGATAAGTTTCATGAGGTTCTATGCTGATTGACATGGTGTTGTATCTAGTTGAGATCCCATGGGATCTTTGGGGTGAATATATCTCTCAAATGATGGACCTTGAAGATTATTCATTATTCCCCTTCTACCTAATGATTTTTCTTTTCTTTTACCTTTATTTCTTACCAATGATGACTTGGGTGTTATTATTCAATTGATCATGTATATCCTGCCTAGTTAGACCTCTTGATCCCACATCATAGATCTCTAAGATCAAACAGGATGTATAATACAATGATTTATTAGAGGAATAGTTGATGGGGATCCACAAATCTAACATTTTTCTAGGCTTGATCCCACAATATCCCTTACTAAATCTTGAGGGATAACTTCCATTCAAGAATTTGGAGGTAGTAATGAAGACCAAAATTCCCTTGAAGAGATATAGGCCATTGGTTGTAAGTCAATTATGACCATCCTTCGAGACCCTTTCAATCCTTTTTCCAAAATTACAAAAACATCCTTGAAGAGATATGGGTCATTGATTGGCCTTCAATTCTAGCCACCATTTAACACCCTATTTCCACCCAGTTTGTAATGATAACTATGACTTAATGTTTCCATTAGTTGCGACATGGATATTTCCCCCTTATAAGACTATAATTGAACTATTCAAACTATATATATATATATGTATGTATATGTTTTGTTAATGAAAACCTTGTTGGAAAACTGACTAAAGGGTGGAGCACCAAAACAGAACATGATATTGTGGGTAGAACCGGTGAGGGGGAAAGGATTACCATTTCCTACGAATCCTTAGTGATATTTTTTTTTCCAAATTTCATATTCGAAGATATTTTCCCTCTTTTTCCTTTTCAAAAAAAAATCTGTTATGGAGGGAGCAGGTAGTTGGGCAACCAACCACCCACAATGGATGGAAGTATGGGGAAACTATCTAGGACAACTTGGGACTATTAGCCAAGGTACAACAGAGTACCCACCTTTTTTTAGAGGATTGAACCATGAGATCCTCTGGCATATGGAAGGAGAGGTCATGAACCTTATGGAGAGGAAAATACAGATCGATAAAATGCAGGAGAAAGAACAAAAAGGGCGAGGAAGAGAATAATGTGAATGTGAAGAGAAGAGGGATGAGATCACTAGTAGATAGCTCACTGTTGAATTTCAAGTAGAGAAAGATCCTAAACCAACCTGGAAAGAGGGCCATGATCCTAGTGCTTGCTGGACAGGAAAACCAACACTGAGAGGAGAGGACGTTGAGAGACTATGTAGCATAGAAGGTGTTGTTCCAGAGTTTATACTTAAGGCTTGAAAGTATAAAGTCTAGGCATCCAAAAAAGAGAGTGTATGATATAAAGAAAGGAAAAAACAACTCTTAGGGGAAAATGAGCTATGGCTGATTTCTGAGTTGTCTTAGTCTAGCTTCCAATTGTTCTTGGATGCTAATTAACTGCTCAATGACTGCCCATGAATGTTCAAGTTCAACCCGGGTGGTAGCAGTTTTTAAGATGGTGTTAAAAATAGTTAAAGCGATACTGGTATGGTTTGTGAGACCAGGTCCGATATTGGGTTGTCTTGTAACATGTACTGTCATAGAGGAAAAAAGAGTTTTAAAGATTTGTTGCTTTTTAGGTTGTTGTTTCTATTTTATATTATGTAAGAAAAATTCCCAAAATTTGAATTAATAGTATAAAAAAATCAAAGGTCGTTTCCCATATCTAAGTTAATTTGAAAATCATGCATGAAATGAAATAAAACATAAAGTTGTGGAACAATGTGAGGCATCAACCAAGGAATAATCTCACTTTGTGACAGAAGAAGAAAATACACAAGAAAAACTTTAATGAAGCATAAGATATAGAAATCTAAATAATTCATAGGTCTTGTACCTGCTGATAGCCGATACAGAGGAAAAATTGTAAACAATTAGATGACTAATATAATCAATCACCACAGTAGATGTTGTACTAAATTGCAGCTAAGCATTCATCAAAAATGTATAAGAGATGGTATTAGATATGAAATAACAGAGGAACATATAACTCAAATTTGACGGGATCTGGAGGCTTTGATTTGTATTTGTATTAATTCTGGCAAATGAAAAATTTCTCCGCTACAATCGGCCAAGGAAAAATCCCTTGATGTCTCTTTCAAAATTGTATTTATACAAAGAAAATCATCAACCCTAGACGGTTGGTATTCTCCTAATCTCCTAGGTGCTAACGGTTACATAATACAAAATCTGAACCGTTTTGCTCGGTTACTTTTTACTTTTCTACCAGTTGGACAAAAATGAGCACACATGTGTTACTTAATCATTTCTTTGAAACACTTCCTTTGCTTGGTCCCAAACACTCGTTGCACTTGTCTAGAAACTGCACCAAAATTCTTGAAGGTTCTGACGTGTCCTTTGATTCAAACACATATAACTTCCTCTAAATTTTGGGCAGTCTGTCTTCAATCTTTCCCTTGTCAAACTTTTTCGACTGTAACTGTAGATTTGGATTTATTAGCCACTTATCCATTTGGGTGGTGTCAAGCTGCTTCAATTGCGAAATCTTGAGCTTGGCTTCATTCCATCTCTCCTTGATATGCAGTTGATGCCTTACAACATTGATCTGTCCTAATAGCCCAGGAAAATCACCTTTGCCACTGCCCAGTGTTTTTGTATCTAGCTGATCAAACACATCTTCACAGTCTTTCCTAACTTCTCTTGCCATTTTCCTGCTTTCGGAAATATTGGTCTCCCATGTTTTTAACATGATTTCCCCCCTGATCTGTTCTTCTACAGTCAGCTTTGGGATTGATGGTACTTCCTCTCTAGCCGAAAATGCTACTGCCTTTTGAAAAGTAGTGCGAGCTGTTGTGGCCTCTTTTTCTTTTAAAGCAATGTTGTCTAGTGAGTGGATTACTTCCAAGAAGTGGTTTTGAACGATTTCTATTTTAGAAAGTATGTTTTGTTGTTCCGCTTGTATTTTCTCATGCACCTCTAGTGCTTGGGCTTGAAATGTTGTTATATTCACAACTTGTCCTTCAATGGAATTTAACTCAGCATGTAGCTGTCTCACTAATTTCTCCTGCCGAATAACCTAACTTGACTCATTTTCATCTGCTTGTTTGCTTCATCTAAACTAGACTTCAACAATTCCATTTCCTGTTTGTCAATAGTTCTGGCGTGTTCAACTCTTTGATTTACCTCCTCTCAAATGTTATTTTTTGTATGCCTTATTTGGTCCTGCAACTGAGCTATCATTTGATTTTTTTTTCATCCTTGTTTTCAGAGAGTCAACTGAGAATAAATTGGTCATCGCCAAAGCTCCCATAGAGCCTGCTACTTCTGTGGCAAAATATTCCTCTTCTAGGTTATGCCCATCTACGAGCACTATGTGTTTATTCACTATCGTGCCTTCTCTCAGATGCATTTCCTGTTTTACTACAACCTTCCTCTTCCTACTGAAAAAGTAGTCGGAGGAAGGTATCTCTTCTCTAGAGATAGGAGTAAGGTCACTTACATATATGACTTCCATATGGGGGGTCCCAAAAGTTGACTGTAAAGGAGTTAATGATGTAATAGGGCTTCCCAATTCTGAAGATTGAGTTTCTCCTATTGTTTTGGGGATATCAACATGAATAGTTGCTGATGAATGTGGAATCGTTTGACTAGAATTTGAAGGAGTCTCAGATTTGGAACTTGTGTCAGACCCTGGATTCTTTGATTGTAAATATTTTTCTTTTTGTGAAGATGCTTCAATATTCTCTGGATTTTCTTCTGCAGTCCCTTTATCATGAACCTTTGATTTGAAACATGGGGGAATACTTCCTTGAGCTGGAGGAGGGGTTCTTCATTCTCCCTGTAGTATCTTCAACAAACCACTTCACATGTGCTTCTAGAAAATCAGAAAGTTGGTCTGTAGGTCAGGTGATAATTCCTGAAATCTGTCTAATATTTCCTCGTAGGTTATGGCTCCCTTGAACATATAATTGTAGGGAGAAACTTCATGTTCATACATTTTCATATTGCAATGAGCAAGATGATTTCCTACAATTTGATAAGTGTCATGTTTTCTGAGTTCAAGATCTACCAATTTGATGTCTTCCAGTGTTGTAGCTTCAACCTTGGAATGACCAAAGTTAAGCAGTGAACACTTCCCAATCTGTATAGGAAAAAGTGGCCAGAACTTCTTTTGAGATGCTTTCAACTCTGTGTTGATGCCACCTATTATTATTTGGTAGGCCACCTCCCTACACACCAGTCTGTCGAGAAGGAATTTCATAAGTGCGTGAGGAGGAATCGAGCACCCGAAAACCTTGACATAGGAGAAACCCTCTTCAATAAACCAATCTGCAGTCACCTTGAGGTTTCCCATGATTTTCTCTGAAATATGAGGGGGTGCATAACCATACAAAATTTGGTGCAAAGGTATTTCTACGTAGTGACAAATTTCGAAAAAGAAATCTTTAAAATTCTCCTCCCATAGTTTAGAGTGATAAACATGAATGGGCTCCGCGCAGGCTGGGTTCCATCTCCAATTCATCAAGGGGAAAGGAGTCATGTAACAGATAGCATCCATAATATATGCATACATGTAAAAATATGTAGGTCAACATTTTCATTTTGTCGTTTTGTACTCTGCAATCTCCTTAGTTAGATTATCGGATAAAAAATTTCTCTAGTTGAAACTGTAACCCTTGGCTACTTCGTGTATAAGTGGAACCCATTCTGCAGGGAAATGGGTAGGGTGTTTCTTCCCAAAAATTCTACATAGCATCAAAGCTATATAAACCATGTATTCATTTAACGGAGTTGTGGCATAACTGTCATGGGTATTAGCTCTAAATCTCGTTGGAATTCCCCATCATTCTTTGATTATACCTGGATATGTTTGATCGAATTCTGTACACTCCTTTCTTTGAAATTCCTCTACGAATTTGGCATTATAAATGTATTTAGAAGTAGGGGGTAGTTTATACATTACTTGGAAGTGCTCGGGTCTGAACGAGCCGACGACGACCTGTTAGTTGTTTAGAATGCTCCTTGTCTGAATGTCATTTTTTTCTAAAGCCCAACTTATCATCTCATTGTATGGAATGAGTCTCAGCCCTGTGGCTATTTTCTGAAGCTCAGACTCTGCTATGTCTCTGAGTTTATTTTTAGTGCTTTCATTTCCGAAATCATCGGGGCAATTCCTAACCTCATAGTCTAAGGTTTCAAAAATCTGCCTCCAGTATTTGACTGAATCCACAACATGTGGTGTAGTGTCGGATATAACATATCCATCCGGATTCGAGCTTTCACCTGCCTCCTCACTCTTCGACTCTTTTCTGGGTGCCATGATGTTTATGCTAAAATGAAAACCTGTTGTAGAGAAGAAATGTGTGAGTTCATCTGAGTGTAACTCGCTCCTAGTCTGAAAGTAAGAATGAAATTCAAAATAACAAACCTTTATTTACCTTTAACTTGTCTTAACTTTAGCATACCAATACAGGCGATAAAAATTAAATTCTTTAATGGGGATGGTACGCCTAGAGATACACACTTTATGTCAAAAATATCTTCATTATTCTGTTATAAATACTACCACATATTGGCGATTCAAAATTGATATTTCGAAAGGAATGTCATTGAAAACTCTCGAACAGAGAAACACAGAAAGTTATTTAATACCCTTAATGGTTGTTTTAAAATTAAGTTAATTACGTTTAAGCACTTAATTCTTTTGGAACTTCGTGTTTCGGAGTTTCGAGCATCGTGTCCCCAAGAGGTATGACACAAGTAAATCCCGAATTGTGAAACCGCGATGGGATTTATTTAGGTGCTAACCACTTGTTTTAACCCTTTAATTATTCATGATCAAGGGTTAGTCTTTACTTTTGTGGATTGGAGTATCGAGACTCCAACGACTCTTTAACGCAAGAAATCCTGAATCACGAAATCGCGATGGGATTTATTATCATTAAATCTTCTTACTTCTTAATAAACATAACATTAACATTTAATAATTTTGTGACTTCAAGAATCAGGGTTTAAGGGGACTCAAGGTCGACTCTTTGATTTCCCGAATTGTGACTGATTAACGATCTGTTAAGTATTTTTTAAACCTTAATTAATCATGATTAAAAGGTATTTCGTGAAAAGCGCATTGGGACATTTGAAATGCTGCTTAAGTTGAGATGGCCGAAAAAGAACATGTGAAAGGCTTAGAAAGTCGTTAACGTTTTTAATTATTACTTTAAAATCTGTTCAATTCCTTTTAAACAATCACTTTTTCAAGACTTCGGTACCGGGACTTTGGGGTTGTCATTAAAAAACATACTTTGTGACTATCCGAACCCCGAAACCCAAAAATCTCGAAAGACCTTTTGACTCTTTTTTAAAACTAAGGGCGGCTCTGTAACCAGAGAAAAATGGAGATATGGATTTAGAGAAGAAAAATAAACTTTGTTTCAACATAGGCTCCATCTAGGGATCTCGTCTCCCTGCGGGACAAGAAGAAAAGTAGACCACGTGCCTTTATTGGGAAAATGGAGTCATTAGTTTGTTTCTGCAAAAACTTGTTCAGGAAGAGGGTGCAGAGAAAAAAAAAGGGTTTCATCTTTATCTTTGAAAGCTTTCGAAACCCAATCGCTCTTTAATCTCAATTTTAGGCCATTTGACTTCTTTCCTAATATTGATTTCTGGTCTGCTTAAGATAATCCAAACAACCTTAGGAATTTTAATAGGTTATGTTGACCTTGCTTGCCTCAAGGTGAAGTAATTTTGATGTTTTTAATTAAGGAGTCCTGTGCGAACTTGGGACGTAGATCGAGCTTAAGAGAAAACTAATTTACCAGAGTACAGTATAATTCATGTATAACAACCTTACAGATATCTTAGACATTGCTTCACTGCCAGCGAGCCTGTTCAGTACCCCAGTGAAGTTATCTGATTTCCTTTATTGAATTTCCTTTCACCACTTCAAATTGTAACTTTGCATTTAAATGCTGAGATGACGACAATCATTTTATGAATTTCCTTTCATCATCTCTTTTTTGGACTAGATGGGGGCAATCAATTTTTTTGAATTCCCTTTCACCATTCATCTTATACTTTCTTTGACATGAAGTGGGGGAAATCAATTAGTATAAAGTATACCAAGGGTGATATCTGTATATAATTTTTCAAGAGAGGTCTGTCAACTCACTTTGATTACTCTGGATCAGTTTCTTTTAGGCCTTCAAAACATCTTACTCTACAGGAAAACTTATGAGGGAATTTTATTTCCAGGGACCTTCTTTTGAGCAAGACTAAATTTTTTTTAGAACCTCTTAAAAGAACTAAGAGAGTCAGTATTAGCCTATACATATCTTTTCTCAGTAAGAGTTTGAGGAGTCATGAGGACTTGCCTTTCTTCTAAAGATTCATTTGTCATATTTCAGAGCTAAAGTGTAACCTCTTCTTCCTTTGTGGAAATCATGGGAAGGCGTCTGGGGTCGAGGGGAAGATACCACAGATTGGGACAGGATGAAAGAGAAGGCTTTGGATTTCATAAACATAGTTGTGGCAACGCAATCCTGACTCTTGGAACCCTTTTTGAGGTCGCTTTACTTCTCCTGTTTATTTTACTTATTTTTATCTTATCCAGGGGAATCCTTTATGATCCACAAAAAAAATCGTTCTTTTAATGATACCTCGGGCGAATATGTTCATACTCATGAGACCATTGTTTCACCTAGGTGACATTCATTTGAAATCTAGACATTTAGGAAATTCATACCTTTTCCTTACCAATTCGTTCTCATCTTAGTAAATTATTTTTTATCACCTATTTCGAGCGAATCAATTTCCTGATACATGACCATCTGTTTTCTTCTGTTTGATGTTTGGGTTATAGACCAAAATCTTGCAAGAAGACAACATGAAATAATCAGGGTTTTAAGATTGATAGAATTCAATGTGTTGAATATTTTATATCTCTATTTCTAGGAGATCACTAACCTGTTTTATTTGTGGTGAAAGTAAAACTTATCGAAAAAACTATAAAAACAAAAAATACAAACCTGTATATACAGTGGGATTTTGGAAATTGTTTATTGCATATAGTGCTTCCGATAACGCCCATTGATAGGGGCGTTGAGGATTTTACCGTCCAAATTTTCTAACAGAAATGAGTTCTTCCCTTCAGAAGATGAGACTTTGAATGGTCCATACCAGATATGATCAAATTTTCCATGTGTTGTTGAGTCTTCCCTCCTAGCATCCCATTTCAAAACCAAATCACAAGGGAGGAATTCCCTATCTTTAGCCTTATGATCGAACAGTGCTTTCATGTTGTCTTGATATTTCTGCAGCCTTTCGTCCACCTCAGCCCTATTCTATTGAACTTCAATCAATTGATTTATTCTTCTTGTGACATGGTTTGGTTCTTCTTTTTCATCTTGCCAAAGTTTCATCACAGGTAGAGCCAGGTTTATGGGTAATACCACGTCCGTCCTGTATACCATTTGAAATGGAGAAGTGCCTATCGATTTCTTGGTGCCTATCTGATTTTCCCATAAGGCATATTTCAAATGCACATGCCAGGATTTTTTATTTTCGTTCAACACCTTCTTAATTATGGTAATTAAGCTTTTATTTGACGATTCAGCTATCCCATTGCCTTGGGGGTAGTATTTAATGGAGTGACCCAATATAATATTGTACTTTTGGCAAAAGATGACCATTTCCATAGATTTGAATGCCTAGGAATTATCTGTAACTATCTTTCGGGGACAACCAAATCTAGATAATATGTTTTCTTACAAGAAGCCTATCACCACTGAATCTATGGCTTTTCTAGTCGGAATAGATTCTACCCATTTGGTGAAAAAATCTGTAGTGGCCATGATCCATTTGTGTTGTGCACTAGAATGTGGATTAATTTTGCCTATAAAATCCAACCCCCATTGTTGGAACGAAGCTTCAGTTTTAACCAGGACCAGAGGTAGTGCTGGGAGTTTCTGTTTGCCTGCAAATAATGGGCATGAATTACAGGCTCTGACTTTGGAATTTACATCTGTGAATAATTTAGGCCAATAATATCCCACTCTCAAGATTTTATAAGCCGTTTCTCTCCATGCATGATGTCCTCTGCACACTCCCTTGTGGAATTCATTTATGACCCTTTCAGTCTCTGATTCTACTAGACAAACCAGTAGAAAACCCAGAGGGTCTTTCCAATACAATTGGCTCTCTGAAATACAGTACTTCACCGCATGCAATTTAAATGTTCTAACTTTAGATGGACTCATATCACTTGGGAATTTCAAAGTCAGAAGATAAGATACTATATCTTTGTACCACACAGAAGTTGTAAACTTTTCTTCTATACTGGTTGTAGCTATTTGGTCGTCGAGTTCATACATATCCATACATCCTTCATACTCTTGTAGATTATTTATACTGAGCGCTCTGAAATTTGATTTGGCAAGTAGCTTAGCCAAACCTTGTCCTTTTACGAGCTTTGTCGGTTTCACTTCTAAATCAAATTCTTAAATCTTAGCAAGCCATCAACCCCTCTTCCCGTCACTATCAGGTTGAACCAATATGTCTTTAATGGAACTGGTGGGTACATATGTAATTATCTTGGAGTGTAACATGTAGGTTCTGAAATCCTTTAGTGTCTTCACCATAGCATATGCTTGCTTTTCCATTATGTCATATTTCAATTTTGCGTCTCTAAGGCTTTTACTGAAGAATGCTATTGGTTGTTCGAAACCTTCTTCATTCTTTTGTAGGAGTACTGTTGCGATTGTGTGTTCAGATGAAAATAAGAAGATCAAAAATTCCTTGAGATAATCAGGGCTTGCCAGTACAAGTGCTTCACCTATAATTTTCTTGCACACAAATGATGATTTTGCTTCGGCCGTCCATTTAACTTCATTGTTCTTCTTGAGCATATTTGTAATCAATTTCACAATTTCAGCAAAGTTCGGGATAAATCTCCTCAAAAAATTTATTTTCCCTTAAAATGACTGGATTTCTTTTACATTTCTAGGAATATTTATAGTGTCAATAGCTTCGACCCTTTTAGGATCGATTTTAATTCCGTTTTGAGATACAATATGGCCCAAGAGTTTACCTTCTTGCATTGCAAAATGAGACTTCTTGGGATTTAAATACAAACCGAATTTGTGACATTTCTTGAACGTTTTCTTGAGATGTATCAGATGATCTTCATCAGAGTTAGAAAAAATGGTCAGATCATCAAGATAAATAACCACAAATTTATCTCTTTCACCGACGAAGGCGATATCCATAGCCCATTGGAAGGTAGCACATGTATTCATTAAACCGAATGGCATTTTATCATACATAAATGTGAAGGCTATTTTTTCTTTATCGTCTTCATTGACAGCAGAATGATTGTAACCGGAAAAACCGTCGATCATGGACATCTTATTTTCTCCGACTACTTTTTCTAAAACATGGTCCATTTTGGGTAGTAGATAATTGTCTTTAAGAGATGATTTATTTAAATTTCTAAAATCTACACACAGTCTGATTTCTCCGCTCTTATTCCTGACCGGAACCAGGTTGGCTACCCACTCAGAGTACCTGAGTGGTACAATTATTTTGGCATCCAGGAGTTTTTTTACTTCTTTTTCGACCATGGGCAATAATATGGGATTGATTTTCCTAAGCTTATGTCTGAAAGGTTTAACACTTGGCTTTAAAGGAATCTTGTGTTCGATCACAGTGGTGTCATAAGTTCTCAGCTTGTCATAAGACTAGGCAAACAAGTCTTTATACTGCTCGAGTAAATCTGCACATTTTCCTTTCATCTCAGGAGGAAGATATTTCGATATTTTTACTATTCTAGGTTTTTCTTTAGTGCCTATATCACAATCTTTGACTTCCTCTGGCTGAGGCTGTAATGTAGATTTCAATGGCATATCATTATGGTCAAATAATCTTTCTAAGGGAATTATAACTTTAGGGATTTGATTATTTTTTAGTACTAACATGCGATGATTTGCGATCTTACCTTGGAACTCTTGAGGACCTTCCCTTTCTTGCATAATCCAAGTATGGCTGTTCTGGTTTTCTTGGTCGATGTGTGTTTCAAGAAAGTCTTCCACCATTTTGAGGAATTTTATGATCTGTTCATCATCTTAGAACACTTGCTAGTGTTGTATATTGTTTGGTATGGAGGGTCTATGCCTCATCTCTATGTGATACTTAAGTTTTAAAACCATAGGAGGTGCAAAAGTTGAGGTTGCTTTGGCTAACGAATCAACTTGCAAATTTTCTATACGGGGAATGTAATGGACATAAATTGACAAGAAATTTTTTTCCATTAAATCCCAGATGCAATTTATATAAGATCTCAATCTAGGATGTTTGGCCTGATACTATCGATTTACTTGTTTCACAATTAATTCCGCATCTCCGTAGACTTCCATTTTTTTTATGTTTAATTTTCTGGTGGCCTCTAATCCCAAAACCAGGGTTTCATACTCGCATACATTATTTGTGTAGTTTATGTACCACTGTAGTCTGTAAGAGAAAGGAATGATAAACTCATCTCTAGGTGCTACAAAGAGTACACTTGCGCCTGCTCCTTCACATGACGAAGCGCCATCGAAATACATTTTCCAGATTCCAGTACTATATATACTTTCTTTTATCTTTTCTGTTTTATTTCCTTCTGTGAAATCTTTAGCACATTCATCTATATCGTCATCTATCGATAAAATACAATTTCCAAGGTCTTGGTCAGCGACATAAATAGGGTAATTACTAGGATTATGAGGATCACTTACCGTATATGCCAGTCGTGTTTCCTGGTATAATCGGGTGAATTTCCCTTTGAAGATGGGGATCATGGCGTAAGTCATGTCCAGCTGAAGGGATCCTCCAATATTAGTGCCCCAAGACCTGGATAATAACATACCATACTTTGGAGGTATATTAGCAATAACCACATCCATTAGAACACTTTTTACTGGGATATGTGCAATATTTACCACTTAATCCTTAACCATGCCCATACATTTGACCTTTCTTGAATCAAATGAATACAGGTCTCTGTATGGTCTGGTCATTTCGAGGCCAAGTCTATCCATAATAGCCTTGGGCATCACGTTATACAAGGCTCCAGAATCCAACATGCAATTATGTAGCAGACGATCATGAACGTTTAGCGTAATGTATAAAGGAGCAATGGTATCTCTGGCCCCTTCAAAATGCGGACCAAAAATTATATTAGGTTTATCATCTTCAAAATTTATAACATCATCTTGACTTCCCATATCTGAAAAATTTATCATTTTGGTGATTTTGTTTCGGTAAACGAGATTCTTTGCCAGTTCAACTAGAGGGATTGGTATTTTGATTTTGTTAATCTCATTTTCTAGGCTGAAACCTCCTGTAATTTTTTCAATTTCTCTGATTGGTACTTCGGTCTACTTCTTTTCATATTTATTTGTTTGTATTTCTTTGTTATCAATTGTTTTTGTTCCTGTCATTTGTGTTTCAACTGTCTTAGTTTTGGCACCTTGTGGGTCAACTCCTTTTATCCTGGTGTTCTGAGTGTCAGTTCCCTTTGGGGTTGGTTCATATACTTCGCCTCTCGGCAGGATTTTCTTTGGTTGGGTAGTTGTCGTGTTTTTAGTTTTAGACCTTAGATTATACTTGTTTTGGAGCTCAACCATTATAGTAACGAAGATTACTTGGCAAGCAGGGTCCTCTGTATTAGTTGTGTTGCAATCCTCATTAGACCGATGTTCTGTTTTTAAAGAAGTCTCATAATCTTGTCTAGTTAAATGAGGTTGATAACAATCTTCACCGAGATTATTTATCTTCTTCTAAATCCTCAAATTCTTGCATGTCATTACCTCCTATAAAATTTTCATTTTTTAAAGGCGTCTGAACCTTTTGGTATTCATTTTTAATTTGTCTCTGTTGTATTTGAGGATTGGGGTTCCTCCTGAATTCTCTCCTAACGAACTGATCTGCTTTATATTGATCTAGTTCCATCTTTGAAATTTTATTTGACAATTCTTTAATTATCTTTGTGATATCATCCATTTTATCATCTGAGGATCTCCCAGATCCTGAGGGTCCTACTTGTTCCTTAAAATGTTTGGTCTCTCTGTTTCTCATTTCCACTTTTGCCTTTAATTTACCAGAAGCCATCATATTTGACTCAATCTCTATGACATTGTCTTGCATTATGGTAAGTTTTAATGCTCTCCTTTCTCTTAATAATAATGCAAACTCAGGTTCGAAATCCCCAACGAACGTTAGTTTTGCTGCGGGCTGGGAAGGTTTAAATTCGACTGGTATCTTGTTATATAACTTATTAAATCTTTGGATGAATTCAATAACAGTTTCTGATTTTTTCTTCCTTAAAGCCCCAAACTCACTTAAATAATATAAGTGATCATTCCTTTCACCCCATTGTCTGAGAAAAGAGTTTTCTAACGCGTCGAAGGACAATATCGAACCTGTGGGCAAACTTCAAAACCAGGTTCTCACCTGTCCTTCGAAAGTTTGAACAAACAACTGTGAATATACGTCTTCATGATCAAGACCGAGAATATCTATGAATTGATCAAAGAAATTTATATGTTCGGTTGCGGTTAAGTCTCCCTCCTCTATAAAATTAGGTAGGTTTTTCATGTAGTTTTTAGGTAAATCATGAAGGGGTACTGGGAGGACCAGAGAAGCATATTTGACAACTACTTTAGTGAAAATCCTAGGGGGTAGGGGTGGGGGTGGGACTTGACCACCCCCTCCTCCTTCTCCGACAACTGCCATAGATATTCTAGGAGAGGAAACTGATACGTTATAAAGAGGGTTTTCAAAGATGTACAACAATACTTTAGCTTCTTCGGGATGAAGCAAAAAATATTCCGAGAACCGCTTATCAGAAGACGAAAAAACTGGAAAAGGGGGAAACAGGATACGGGGACTCGGTTCTTCTGACATGCAAGAAATGTAGACGAGAGAGCCTACAGGGGTTGAATATGAGTGTATGGTATACTCTTCTAGACTTTGTGAGGGTGGGAAATTTAGTTCGGGAGCTGATGGGATATCAATCGAAACGGACTTTACTGTAGAATTTTCACCTTCTCTTTCACCGGAGGAAGTCGAATGAGGTTCAGTCTTAGTTTCAAGTAGAACTAATATAGGGTTTATGGTTTCAAGTGGAATCTTAGCCCTAGACTGTGTGGATTTAGGTTGGTAAACCGCATCATCTTTCTTAAGGAATCCTCTTGGTTTCAGTATTTTTTCAGGGTCGGAAACATGCGAGGTCTACTTATCATCTGGGTTTTGTCTGGTGTTCCTTCGACCGGAGGCCAACTTATTTAAAATTGTTGAGCCACCAAGTGAATAATAAAACTTATCCTTTATAATGTGTTCAATCTTTGTTCACTATCAAAGACGGAAACTTGTGAATGTCGTTCTCCCAGGGAAAATAATTTCGTCTCTCCGTCCCCGGCAACGACGCCAAAAATATGTTGTTCCAGAGTTTATACTTAAGGCTTGAAAGTATAAAGTCTAGGCATCCAAAAAAGAAGGTGTATGATATAAAGAAAGGAAAAAAAAACTCTTAGGGGAAAAGGAGATATGGCTGATTTTTGAGTTGTCTTTTTCTAGCTTCCAATTGTTCTTGGATGCTAATGCCCTACTCAATGACTGCCCATGAACGTTCAAGTTCAACCCAGGTGGTAGCAGTTTTTAAGATGGTGTTAAAAAGAGTTAAAGCGATACTGGTCTGGTCTATGAGACCAGGTTAGCTATTGGGTTGTCTCGTAACAGGTACCGTCATAGAGGAAAAAAGAGTTTTAAAGATTTGTTGCTTTTTAGGTTGTTGTTTCTATTTTAGATTATGTAAGAAAAATTCCCAAAATTTGAATTAATAGTATAACAAAATCAAAGGTCGTTTCTCGTATCTAAGTTAAACTGAAAATCATGCATGAAATGAAAGAAAACATAAAGTTGTGGAACAATGTGAGGCATCAACCAAGGAAGAATATCACTTCGTGACAGAAGAAGACAATATACAAGAAAAATTTTAATGAAGCATAAGATATAGAAATCTAAATAATTCACAGGTCTTGTAGCTGCTGATAGCCGATACAAAGGAAAAACTGTAAGCGATTAGATGACTAAAATAATCAATCACCACAGTAGATGTTGTACTAAATTGCAACTAAGAATTCATCAAAGATGTATAAGAGATGGTATTAGATATGAAATAACAGAGGAACACATAACTCAAATTTGACGGGATCTAGAGTCTTCGATTTGCATTTGTATTAATTCTGGAAAATGAAAAATTTCTCCACTACAATCGGCCAAGGAAAAATCCCTTGATGTCTCTTTCAAAATTTTATTTATACAAAGAAAATCATCAACCCTAGATGGTTGGTATTCTCCTAATCTCCTAGGTGCTAATGGTTACAGAATACAAAATCCGAACCGTTTTGCTCGGTGACTTTTTACTTTTCTACCAATTGGACAAAAATGAGCACACATGTGTTACTTCATCATTTCTTTGAAACTCTTCCTTCGCTTGGTCCCAAACACTTGACGCACCTGTCTAGAAACTGCACGAAAATTCTAGAAGGTTATGACATGTCCTTTTATTCAAACACATATAACTTCCTCTGAATTTTGGGCATCTTGTCTTCGATCTTTCCCTCATAAAAATTTGTCGACTGCAACTGTAGATTTGTCTTTATTAGCCACTTATCCATTTGGGTGGTGTCAAGCTGCTTCAATTGTGAAATCTCGAGTTGGGGTTCATTCCAACTCTCCTTGATATGAAGTTGATGCCTTACAACATTGTTCTATCCTAATAGCCCAGGACAATCACCTTTGCCAATGCCTAGTGTTTTTGTATCTAGTTGATCAAACACTTCTTCACATTCTTTCCTAACTTCTCTTTCCATTTTCCTTCTTTCAACAATATTAGTCTCCCATGTTTTTAACATGATGTCACCCTTGATCTGTTCTTCTAAAGTCAGCTTTGGGATTGTTGGTACTTCCTCTCTAGTTGAAAACGCTACTGCCTTTTGAAAAGAAGTGCAAGCTGTCGTGGCCTCTTTTTCTTTTAAAACAATGTTGTCCAGTGAGTGGATTACTTCCAGGAAGTAGTTTTGAACGATTTCTATTTTAGAAAGCATGTTTTGTTGTTCCGCTTGTAGTTTCTCATGCACCTCTAGTGCTTGGGCTTGAAATGTTGTTATATTCAAAACTTGTCCTTCAATGGACTTCAACTCAGCCTGTAGCCGTCTCACTAATTCCTCCTCCTGAATAACCTGTACTTATTTGCATTCGGCTTGTTTGCTTCATCTAAACTAGACTTCAACAATTTCATTTCCTGTTTGTTAGCAATTCTGGTGTGTTCAACTCTTTGATTTACCTCTTCTCGAATGTTATTTTATGTATGCCTTATCTGGTCCTGCAACTGAGCTATCATTTGATTTTTCTATTTCATCCTTGTTTTCAGAGAGTCAACTAAGAATAAATTGGTCGTCACCAAAGCTCCCATAGAGCCTGTTACTTCTGTGGTGAAATATTCCTCTTCTAGGTTCTGCCCATCTACGAGCACTATGTGTTTCTTCACTATCGTGCCTTCTCTCAAATGCATTTCCTGTTTTACTACAACCTTCCTCTTCCTAATGAAAAAGTAGTCGGAGGAAGGTATCTCTTCTCTAGAGATAGGAGTAAGGTCACTTACATATATGACTTCCATATGGGGGGTCCCAAAAGTTGACTGTAAAGGAGTTAATGATGTAATAGGGCTGCCCAATTCTGAATATTGATTTTCTCCTGTTGTTTTGGGGATATCAACAGGAATAGTTGATGATGAAGGTGGAATCGTTTGACTAGACTTTGAAGGAGTCTCGGATTTGGAACTTGTTTCAGACCCTAGATTCTTTGATTGTAAAAATTCTACTTTTCTTGAAGACGCTTCGTTCTTCTCTGGATTTTCTTCTTCAGTCCCTTTATCATGAACCTTTGATCCGAAACCTAGGGGAATACTTCCTTGAACTAGAGGAGGGGTTGTTGATTCTCCCTGTAGTATCTTCGGCAAACCACTTCGCCTGTGCTTCTAGAAAGTCAGAAATATGGTCTGTAGGTCAGGTGATAATGCCTGAACTCTGTCTAATATTTCCTCGTAGGTTCTATCTCCCTTGAACATTTCGTCACAGGGAGAAACTTCACGTTCATACATTTTCATATTGCAATGAGCAAGATGATTTCCTACAATTTGATAAGGGTCATGTTTTCTGAGTTCAAGATCTACCAATTTGATGTCTTCCAGTGCTGCAACTTCAACCTTGGAATGACCAAAGTTAAGCAGTGAACACTTCCCAATCTGTACAGGAAAAAGTGGCTAGAACTTATTTTGAGATGCTTTCAACTCTGTGTCGATGCCACTTGTTATTATTTGGTAGGCCACCTCCATGCATACCAGTCTATCGAGAAGGAATTTTGGAAGTGCGTGGGGAGGAATCGAGCACCCGAAAACCCTCACATAGGAAAAACCCTCTTCAATAAACCAATCTGCAATTGCCTTGAGGTTTCCCACGATTTTCTTTGAAATACGAGGGGGTGCATAACCATACAAAATTTGGTGCAAAGGTATCACTATGTAGTAAAAGATTTCGTAAAATAAATCTTTAACATTCTCCTCCCATAGTTTAGAGTGATAAACATGAATGGGCTCTGTGCAGGCTGGGTTCCAGCTCCAATTCATCAAGGGGAAAGGATTCATCTAACAGATAACATCCACAATATATGCAGACATGTAAAAGGATGCAGGTCAGCCTTTTGATTTTTCCATTTGGTACTCTGCAATCTCCTTAGTTAGATTATCTGATAAAATTTAGCCCCAGTTGAAACTATAACCCTCGACTACTTCGTGTATAAGTGGCACACATTCTGCAGGGAAATGGGTAGGTTTTTTCTTCCCAAAAATTCTACATAGCATAAAATCTATATAAACCATGTATTCGTTTAACGGAGCTATGGCATAACTGCCATGGGTATCAGCTCTAAATATCGCTAGAATTCCCCACCATTCTTTGATTATACCTGGATATGTTTGATCGAATTATGTACACTCCTTTCTTTGAAATTCCTCTACGAATTCGGCATTATAAATGTATTTAGAAGTAGGGTGCAGTTTATACATTTGGATGTGCTCGGGTCTGAACGAGTCGACGAGGACCTGTTGGCTATTTAGAATTCTCCTTGTCTGAATGTCGGTTTTCTCTAAAGCCCAACTTATCATGTCATTGTATGGCATGAGTCTCGGTCGTGTGGCTATTTTGTGAAGCTCAGACTCTGCTATGTCTCTAAGTTTATTTTCAATCCTTTCATTTCTGAAATTGTCGGGGCAATTCCTAATCTCATAGTCTAAGGTTTCAAAAATATGCTTCCATGATTTGACTGAATCCATAGCATGTGGCATAGTGTCGGATACAACATTTCCATCCGGATTCAAGCTTTCACCTACCTCCTCACTCTTCTTAGGTGATTTTCTAGGTGCCATGATGTTTGTGCTAAAATGAAAACCTGTTGCAAAGAAGAAATGTGTGAGTTCTTCTGAGTGTAACTTGTTCCTAGTCTGAAAGTAAGAATGAAATTCAAAATAACAAACCTTTCTTTACCTTTAACCTGTCTTAACTTTAGCGTACCGATACAGGCGATAAAAATTAAATGATTTAATGGGGATGGTACGCTTGTAGATACACACTTTATGTCAAAAATATCTCCATTAATCCGTTATAGATACTGCCACATATCGACGATTCAAAACTGAGATTTTGAAAGGAATGTCATTGAAAACTCTCAAATTGCGAAACGCAGAAAGTTATTTAATACCCTCAATGCTTGTTTTAAAATTAAGTTAATTACGTTTATGCACTTAATTCTTTCGGGACTTCGTGTTTCGGAGTTTCGAGCATCGTGTCCCCGAGAGGTATGACACAAGTAAATCCCGAATTGTGAAACCGTGATGGGATTTATTTAGGCACTAACCACTTGTTTTAACCCTTTAATTAATCATGATTAGGGGTTAGTCTTTACTTTCGTGGATTGGAGTATCGGGACTCCGACGACTCTTGAATGCAAGAAATCCCGAATAGCGAAATCACGATGGGATTTATTATCATTAAACCTTCTTACTTATTAATAAACATAGCATTAGCTTTTAAGAATTTTGCGACTTCGGGAATTAGGGTTTAAGGAGGCTCAAGGTCGAATCTTTGATTTCCCAAATTGCAACTGATTAACGATCTGTTAAGTATGTTTTAAACCTTAATTAATCATGATTAAAAGGTATTTCATGAAAAGCGCATCAGGACATTTGAAATGTTGCTTAAGTTGAGATGGCCGAAAAAGAACATGTGAAAGGCTTAGAAAGTCATTAACGTTTTTAATTATTACTTTAAAATATGTTCATTCCTTTTAAACAATCACTTTTTCAAGACTTCGGTACCAGGACTTTGCGGTTGTCATTAAAAAACATACTTTGTGACTAGTTGAACCCCGAAACCCAAAAATCCTGAAAGACCTTTTGACTCTTTTTTAGAACTAAGGGCGGCTCCGTAACTAGAGAAAAATGGAGATTTGGATTTAGAGAAGAAAAATAAAATTTGTTTCAACAGAAGGGACTCTATGTGCATAGGTTACCTAGCTTAGAAGGCTACTGATAAAAAATTGTGGAGGCCCTAGATTGGTGGGTAAAAAGGGAAATTATTTCCATTGAATTTCATGGAGGAGAGTGGCCTTCACACTCAAAATTACCTTTCCCCGTAGGAACTTGAGTTTCCTAGTGATATCATTGTCTAGCACGGGGGTGGCATATTGTAGAAATATTGGTGCAACAAAGAATACAGTTGGGTGGAAAAATGCATACCCTTAGTCAGTCATCAGGTTGACATTATTGAACATATAATTTTTCTAAATTATGCTCTCCTTATCCAATGGATTGTTAAATGTTATGAATTATGTGTGTTTCTCGTGCCTAATGAAATTGTATGAATATAGAAGAGAACTGTGAAGTTATGGTATCCCTTGAAATTTATATAACATAGAAGAGAACCCATTCACTTGGGAAGTTATGGTATCCCTTGAAATTTATATAACATAAGAACTGATAGTTGCGAGATATGTCTTGAAGTTCCACACCAAAGCAGTCAGAGAAATTTTGAAAATAGAGGCCTCAAACAGTTATTTTTTTTATTCCCTAACCATTTTCATAACCTTGTTGTGGAACCTCTAACCACAAAGAAAAGGAAGGGATAGGTTTCATCCCGTTGTTAATTCAAATGAAAATAGGAGTCACTAAAATTCAGACTCATGTAAGTTTGAAAGAGCTCAAGGATTGTTCATTGTGATCAATCTCGTTTGTTGGATCCTTCCAAAAGGAGTCTTTGGGAGGTTCCGTTTGGAAATCCCACTAGTGATTTTGCAATTCCAAGATGGTTAGTCCAACCAAATAACCTTCACACTTGTCTAAGGATGAAATAATTGTGAGCCATTGGATTTATCTATTCCTGGCCATTGGATTGTTGAAATTACTAAAACAACTGAGAGGGGGGGGTGAATTAGTTGTAACTATGCTTAAACAATTTTAAGTCTATTAAATCATTATTAATCTTTCTTCAAGTGATCATGAACAATATACAACATATGGATAGTAAAATTAAAGAGCATCAATCACACATAAAGTATACACAGAGACAGATTTTCATGAGGAAACCCATAAAGGGAGAAAACCTCTTCTTCTTCGAAATGATAGGCAGTGTTTTAAGTTCTCTACA
>SNQJ01S0002088.1:181753-215217 GCA_010110895.2 Picea sitchensis
AACAGATTTATGAGTGTGCATGACAATAGGACAAGGATTTTGAATTTGGGACTATTGTAGGTCCATGAGAACCCTATAAAGGCCCAATGATTGTGTGCCTTTTTAACTATGAGATTATCTAACAGTGGCTTGTTGTTTCAACACTTAGAAGACTCAAAGCAGTGAATAAGTAATAGTAGTGGATTGATACAATTTGGTATGGAAGACTCCTCATGTATTAGAGACAAGGAATTAGATGGGAGGAGGGCCATATAGACTGCTCCAGATTTGGCAGAGACAATGAGAAGCCTAAAGGTCGAGCTTCAAAGCTACAAGGATGATAATGTGAGGCTTATTAAATCCCAAAAGAAGTAGATAGAACTGAATGAAATATTTATGCAAAGCGTGTCTGAAATATAGAATCATTTATAGCAAGAACCATTAGCTATAAATGTAGGGAGATATCAATTTGAGAAGCTCAAAATCCCATTAGAAATTCAAAGGCATGGTCCAATGCACAGTAATTCAAGGAAAAATTCTTCCAGGAAGAGGCACAAGTGAAAAATGAGCATATCTAATGGAGATTAGTCAACAGAGTCCTCCAATAAGAAGACTCCTACTTCTGAAGGATCATCCAATGAAGGGACTGGTTGAATTACTCACAACAAAAGGAGGAAGAGACACTCCAAAATCTCCATGACTGAAGAATTCAAAAAGGAAAAATCACCCACATTTGATGGAGAAGTCAAGAAAGGTGAAAAAGTAGAAGCGTCGATATTAGGATTGAAGAAGTATTTCCAAGTACACAATTAATTTGGAAATATGAAAGAAAGAGTGGTTACCTTTACTTTAACCAGAGGGGCTTTAATCTAGTGGGAATACCTTAAGAATGTAAAAGGGATCACATAAAGGAATATGAACTGGAAATCGTTTGATAAGTATTTCAGGAAATCTTACTTGTCAGAGAAGTACTATGATGGAAAGATCAAATAATTCCATGGACATAAGTTGGGACAACTCACCATGGATGAATAAATAAAGAGGTTCATGGAATGTTTGAGATATGTCCCATACATAAAAGATGAAAAGGTGAAAATACAACACTTTCTGAGTGGAATTCCACAATATTTCAAGGATAGGATTGAGTTTGATGAACCCAAAATACCAGATGACACCATCCGAAAGGATGAGTATTGCTACGAGCGATCAAAACATCATCATAATCCTCACAAAGATTGGAAAAATAAGGATCAGTCTGGATTTAAGAAGAAGGGATTTAAGTCATCCCGATACAAGAATCCAAAAAGGACTGCTCAATTCAACTATTCTACTAAAATTGTGCAACAACAAAATTATCCTACTCAAAGTGGGAATAAACCAACATATACTACCAAGGAGAAAGTAAAAGAGTGAAAGAAAGGACCTCTACAATGTTGGGGTTGTGGAGAGGCACATATATTAAGAGACTTCCCTCGTAGGAAACATGATAAAAAGAGAGTCTACAATGTTCAAGAGGCTACTACAATTGATGATGTATCCAGAAGTGTACCCAAAATTTATGCAATTGTCGAGAATCGACAAGAATACCACCAAGCCTCGGTGGTATAAATAGAAGGTATACTTGCCATTCATTCTATTTCTATTTTGATTGACCTTGGTTCTAACCTTAGCTATATTGCATGTGTCTTATAGAGAAGAAGGTATGCAAAGTCAAGAAGCATACCTTAGCTATATTCTAATATACTCAAGAACCAAGGAGGAACATGAATAACATCTCAGGTTGGTACTACAGGTGTTGAGAGAACATCATTTGTACGTCAAGTATGATAAATGTGACTTATTCCAGAAGAAGGTGTATTACTTGGGTCATCTAATCTTGAAGGAAGGGGTGGAAGTATATCCCGAGAAGATCAAGGAAATCGTGAATTGGCCTACTCCTTGGAATGTAACCAAGGTAAGATCATTTATGGGATTGGCTTAATATTATAGGAGGTTTGTTCAAGGGTTTTAAAATATTGGCCATCTAATAACTTCATTACAAAGAAAATGAGTGAAGTTTGTAAGGTCAGTAGACTGTGAAGAAAAATTCAAACAACTAAAATGTCTTTTGACAAATCCACCCGTTTTGAAGATTGCAGACCCAAAAAAATATTTCTCAGTTTGTACAGATTCCTATAAGGAAGGGCTCGATGGAGTACTCATGCAATAAGAACATGTGATCAACTATGAATCCAAAAAAATGAATGAGCATGAGCAACTCTATGTCACTCATGAATTAGAGCTCACAACTATTGTACATGCCTTGAAGATGTGGATACATTACTTTCTTGGTAGAAGATTTGTATTAATGACATATCACAATGGGATGAAGTATTTGTTTGATCAACCTTGTTTAAATGCCATACAATCCTGGTGGATGGCTCTTAGAAACGAGTTTTATTTTGAAATTAGGCACATGAAAGGAAAAGAGAATCAAGTAGTAGATATACTCACAATAAGCATTTAGACAACACACTTAGCAGTAGCTAGTGTATGTGATTTTGATCTAAAACACATGATCAGATTGGCTCTGAAGAATGATGAAAATTTTGAGATGATAAAGGAAAGTATGGAAAAATAATCAAGGGGATCGAAAAGTGAAGGATATCATCTCACCAAAGATGGGTTTTTGTTGTACAATAACATAATGTACATACTCAATTCAGTTGAATTAAAGGAGCTCATAATGGATGAGTTCCATAAGAGGCCTTATGTGGGTCACCTAGGTTATCAATAAATGGTAACAACAATAAGGAAAATTCAATATTGGCTAGGGATGAACAAGAATATAGAAGAATACATTGCTAAATGCTCAAAGTGCCAACAAGTCAAGGCTGAACACATGCACCCAAATAGATTTCTACAACCAACACAAATTCCAAAATGGAAGTGGGAAGTCATATCTATGGACTTCATCATAGGATTGCCAAGGACAACCAAGAAACATGATACAATCATGGTGGTATTGGATACATTGAGTAAGGAAGCTCACTTTATTCCAATTAAATCCACTTACAAAGCAATAGATGTTGCAAATATATTCATGAAGGAAATTTTCAGATAGCATGGAATGTCCAAGACAATAATTTCAGATCAAGCTGCTAAATTTACATAAAACTTTAGGAAAATTGTGTTTGCGGGTTTTGGGACACAATTAGCTTTCAACACTACCTATCACCCTTAGACAAATGAGAAAATTGAGAGGGTAAAAAAAGTGCTATAATACATGCTGAGAATATATGTTATGCATCAATAAAAATGAGTCCATTTCAGCTCTTATATAGTAGGAAATGTAATATCCCCATCAATTGGGATAATCTAGTGGAAAGGATTTGACTTGGGCCAAATATGTTAAGCAAAATGGAGCATGAAGTGACCAAGATAAAGCAAAATTTTAAAGTGGCTCAAGACATGTAGAAGAGTTATGTCGATAGGAAGCAAACTCATAAGGAATTTAAAGTAGGAGATGATGTCTACATCAAAGTTAAGCCTAAGATAAGCTCCTTAAGAATGGGAACTTTTGCTAAGTTTGCACCTCGCTACTGTGGCCCATTTGAAGTCTTAGAAAGAGTGGGGATTTTTATCCCCTACCCTATGGATAACTAAGGAGATCATGTCTCGAGGCCCACAGGTCCTAGACATGGAGTGTCGAGAGCCAGATGACTTGAGCATGGCCCCGGAGTTCCCCTCTTTTCTTCAGTGCAACCCATTTATCAACAACAACAATATCCATCACATTAGCCTCGTCTTGAAGTAGCAGTAAGTTTTGTTCCATGAGGTAATGAGTCCGGGTATCATGGTATGTGTCACTCTGATTCTTGAAGCACTTGAATATGTTGCATTGAATTCTCATTCATTTCATAATGTTTGCTTGGAAATTATGCTCTTTGACCTGTTCATACCTGGAAGGGTAACATGATGCCCTAGTAAGTTTATCTCCCTTTAGGATGGGTTTCCACTGGGTGGGACTGTGAAAGGTCATCGTTTGTTCCCTCCATACTTACCACTTTCCATCTTTATTCCTCTCATCTCCCCCTACCTTTGTTCGGACATTGGGATTGGCCACACTAGGAAGGGTTGTACCTTGCCTTGTGGGAAGAAGGGGCTAAAGGCCCAGAGGGTAAAAGTAGATGGCAAGAGTTAAAATCCTATTGAAACATTTGAGATGCTTCACCCAAGGATTCCCGAGAAAGTAGTAAAAAGATTCTCAGTAAGAAAAGAGAACCCATAAGAATAAACACTCAAGGTACTAGTTGGTGGATAGGAGTTCTCATCATGAGCCGACCTATTATGACCATGGGCATGTAGCGGTATGAAACTACCACCTATATAATCACCAAACCAAGGTAGTGGATCTTGGTGGCATAGCTAAGAGAAAGGAGGTCTCATCACGAGCCAACCTTCTCATCTCCGTGAAATGTTTGTGGATAATATTGTCACCTTTGGTCATCAAACCAGGACAGTGGCCTTCAAATTTTCCATTGAAGCACAAAAAACAAAATATCAAAATAAATAAAGCTAAGAATAAAAGGAATGAATGGGCTAGGAAAAAATAAAATTTATAAAACGGTGCAACTCGCCCTCTACAAAGGAACCCATAGGTAAGACTTACATTTCCTTGTTATCACTGTACCCCATGCCCAAACATTTACCTTGTTAGCATTGAGAGTCACCCTCATACTTCTAGAGGATAATCCCAATACCCATTTGATTTAAATGATTAAAACAAGTAATACTTGGTGGATCAACAAGAAAAGAGTAAAAAGGAGGGCATCTAACTGCTTGCAAATACATTCTATTTGGCATAGAGTCATAACATTATGCAGATCATAGGAAATCATGTCGCCTACCAGAAAAAAGGCTTATGCAAAGATGGGTATAAGAATATAAGGAAAACAAAAAGAATAATATCCACATAACATAGATCCTTTCTATAATATAGATTAAAGAGTGCTTGAAAAATAATCTATGATTAACAAGCAATTACCACAAATCCTTTGCAGCTCATGAATCCATTAACCAAAGGTAGCTTTTGATCTTCAAAATCTCTAAATATTACTCAAGCAAGATGATAAGAAAGAATGGAAACAAGAGAAAAAAATTCTGGTATCACAACTTCCATGAATCTCTAATGGCAGAAATGTCTACAACACATGCCCTCAGGCTTACAAATGAGCAACTCAACTGCTCCTCTATCTCTCTCCTCTCTTGGATCGTGAATCCAACCCTTTTCTTCTCAAAATACGTTTCATTTATAGTGAATGATCTATATATACCCTAAGGAGGTCGAAACCAAGGAGTTACATAGGATCCTCCTCCATTTAGGAGTCTTGTTACAAAAGATTCCAACAAAAGCCTAACAAATTCCTATTTTTTGGGATTTTGTCTATGATAATAAATGCCTTTTGAAACAGGTCATCCTGATTTATCTAGAGATGGAACACATGTCCCTCATGTCCAAAAAACTCCTAAGAGACCATTTGAACCTTCCTTGACAAGTTGAAACCTCCAAACAAGGCAAATATCCAAAAACTATGCAAAACAAAGAGTTTGCAACGCCAATTTGCAGTGCACCGATGTTTTAATTATATCTCTCAAATTACAAATTGGGTCAGGCTGAAATTTGGACAAACGTTCAATGACATTATCATGATCCTCCACAAAAAATTTCAGAAAAACCACATCACTATTTTGGATTTATGATCAAATTTGTAAAAGAATCTGCTACAGGAAATGAGTTCGCAGTGCTAGTTCACAGCGTCAAAAGAAAAAACCATACAAAATCACTTTCTCGACCTTCAAACAGGATGAAAACCCACACATAGTACCTGATGGTCCTAAGTCTGTTGTGGATGTTGATAAGTCCGAACATGAGTGCTTGCAACCTGTCCAATCTACAATGCTCCTCCTTAACTAGTTCGCAGTGCCAACTCAAATATATCTTGGACACTTTGAGGGGGATGTTAGTTGATGGTATGACATAATCCATGGAGAAATGGTTAAAATTGTAGGCTCTGAAAACCATAAATCCTCATTTACATGATCAATCTTATATGTTAACATACCCCATGCCACCTCATACACTTACATGACCTGGATTGGCTCCCACCTGGGAAACACCCCAAAGTTAAGGAGGATTCGCCTCATAGGACACCATGAGAGCTTCTCCAAATATGACTTGTCAAATTTCATTACGTCTTTGAGAAATTGTCTAGGTAAAGGGAGGTTTGATGCACATGTTTGGGTAATTTAATTATTGGATATGATTTACATGTTATGATCCATGCGATTTATGAACCCCTAGAGGGCGTACTTGTTGTTGTTGTAGGACCTCACCCGGTGGACAGGTACACATGAGGGAATGATTTTCTCAGACCTTCATGAGGCTGAAAGCCCACAGATGGATGTTGTAACCCCAAATAAGGGCAAGAAGACATCAGAGATTTGCACCAGGAAGAAAGAAGGACGTCAATTTTGGAGGCACCCTAGCAGGCCTAGACCGAGGGGGATATTTCTCTTCCACATAGACGTTTTCCCTAGAAGTCCCATGTCATCGTCATCATGACCCTGGACGTTATCCAGAGCTAGGGCTTCTATTTTGGCGACATTTATGAGCCTAGTGGCCCGTGTGGGATTCATTTGGGCCTTTAGAGGCCAAGTGCCCTACTTTTTAGGCCCATCGTTCCACCTAAGGGCCTCAACGTCACCCTATAAGGGAATGACGTCACCCTTGGAAGTGTTTTTAGATGCTAATTAATTTTATTTATGCCTAAATTGAATTTATTTGTAAATTGGCCAGGTCGACCTTTATTTGAACTAAAATTAATTAAAGGTCGCCAGTTTTGTATAAATAAACATAAACTACATTCATTTTATCATAACAACTCCTCACACAAGAGGAGAGGTCTGAAATTTTCTCCCTATTTGGCAGTTCTTGGCTGAAATAGGAAGGTGCAGTTGTCTTGGAGGCTAAATTTTGCAACTTGGATCATTTTTTGGTGAAGTTACTTGGAAATTTAGGGTTTTATTGCTTGATTATTCTTGGTGAAGTAAGTAAATCTGCAATTGTCATTTCATTTTGAATGGTTATGGTATATTTTCTTATTCATGTTAAAGATTATGAAATTTCTTGCTTGACAAACCCTAGGAGTAAAGGACTTAAGGTACTACTTGTTTTCTCTTCATTTGCTAGACTTTACTAAAGTGATTTGACCTAAATAAACTTCTAAAGACCTAAAATACTATCACTTTAGAAGCCGTTGTCTAGTTGTTTTTGCTCTTAATATATTTCAATAGTATAAGGAGGAGGAAGGCGCTAGGGACTAGAAGTGTCTACTCTCTAGTAGCTCACCTCCCTAAAGTTTAGATCTTGGAAGAATTAAAGTGCTAACTCTTCTAAGATCCATTCTTCACTTAGAAAAATATAATCATTGTTGTTTTTATTTCCAAGTGAAAGCCTCCACCTATTGACTCCATTACCCCCACAAAGGCACTGGTCTTCACCTCTTCCCTCTTTGAGAAATCATCAACCTTCAAACTCAACTTCTACTTGCTACCCTACTAACTAGAACTAACCTTAACTTAGTCTAGATTACTTGTATTTTTGTTTCTGTTATAAAATATTTCTACAGCCATCTAACTGTGGTAAATTTTCTGCAAAACTGACCTTAAATGCTAGTTAGACACTTCAGAAATTGCATATGACAATTGATTATCATTTTCCTTGTTAAAAGCTAATTTTTTATTGTCTTTTCAAGCAATTGTGAGCACTAATTATTGTTTATGTTATAAACGTTTTCTGCAACCATCTTGTTGCAGCAAATTTTCTGCAAAATCCATATTAAATGCTAGCTAAATACTTCTAAACTTGCTTGAGACATTTGATTATCAATCTGCCTAATAGATGTTATCATTTCACTGTCTTTTAAGGAAATTTAGAGATATATTTCTTGCATTTGTTGCAAAATACTTCAAGTTGTTGTAAACTGTCATTTAGCTGCAATTTTATATCAGCTAGCTTATATTTCAAAGGTTCATTGTCTTATTGAAGCACTAACATCATTTTGTACTTGAAAACTTCCATGTTTTTTTTGTTGTCTTGTTCTGGCAGGTACACTTCATCTTTACTTTTTCTTCATCTCCTAAAGACATAAAAAACCTTTTGACTTGAGTGATCAGTGAGAGGGGGGTATTCTTGCATCTTTGTCTTAGTTCATCATCCCTTTAGGTCACTAGGGACGTCTCCCTTGGGGTAATATTAACATACTCCTAAACAGAAAGGGGTTTCATATTAAGGTGATAGTGATAGGTCACCCCCTTGTTACGCCAATCTTTCCTCACTTGACTTGGGCTTTGGAAAAGTATAGATTGCACGATAACATTTTTGGTGTCATTGCCAAGGACATCTAGTCAATTGTCCTCGAACGACACTTTTTCGGTAAGCCTTTATCCAAAGCCTTTACTTCACAAAGATTGCATGGCAACTCCACTGAGGATGATTCCCTCTTTTCCCTTTGATGATCCTTAGAAGGATTATCTGCTGACTCCACTAATGAAAAATCCAACCATGGCTTCTCAATGGGACCCAGGTAATTTTAAACACTTAGATATGAGTGAAATTTTGGGTTACCCTCGACAAATGCCTCCAAGGTATGAAAATTGGCTCTCTAGATTCACTAGTAATGATGGGGTTAGGGCCAAATATCACATGGATAATTTTTGGGTTTTATTTCAACTCCACCCTATCAGTGATGATGCTGAATATTTGGCAATGAATATTTTCTCTGCCACTCTTTATGGAAATGCAAGAAAATGGTATGATGATCTCCCTAATGCTAGCATAACTTCTATGGACCAATTAGAAAAAACCTTTCTCGAGAAATGGGGTATTAAATTAGAAGATATCCACATGCTAATAAAAATACTCGAGTACATGAAACAAACTAAGAACGAGACTATCAAGGAATTCCATACTAGGTTCGAGAATTTGCTGAAAACAATTCCTAGAAGCCATTGTCCTAAAGACAGGTACCTCACTTACCTCTAGACCAATGCACTCTTAGTGCATTTAGGGTTTCTCCTCAGTGAAAAAGGTCCAAGAACAATCCAATAATATTATCACATGGCTATACAAATCGAGGAAAATATCTCTTTATTCAAGGGAGAACACCTCTTTACTCTAGGAATTGAAGTTGTTGACCCCGAGGATACCCCAAATACTCTTAGTATGGAGAGATTAGTTTCCCTTGAGACCTTTGTTAGTAAATTCTAGGAAAGAAGGGAACAAGAAATCAATCAACAAGAGGTTGAGGAGAAGGATCTTGATGAAGGTTACCAATCCCATGGAGAAGAAAAAGAATTTACTCATGCTTCTAGGAAAGATAATGAGGACATGGTTGAAGAGCGAGAGCATGCAGATATTAAACATGATGATGAAGTATTAATGTGTGCTCCTCCCTTTGATGAAGCCACCCCAAATCTGTTTCCTTCTGCACAAGAAGAAGAGGACGAGGTTAGTCACTTTCCATTTTAGGTTTTTGATGATACCTTAATCTATGATTCAGAAGGTGAAGAATAAAGGGAACCCTTGGACGAGCTAGACCCTCCATATTATGAAGCTGAAGATGTAAGGGCAAGTCATGAGGATGAGACACTAATTCTTGCTCCTCCATTTGATGAAGTTATCCAAATCTTCGAACCTCCTACACAAGAAGAAGTGAATATGGTGAGTTATTTCCCTTTCCAAGATTTTGATGATGCCTCTCTTTGTGATTTGGAAAGCAAAGAAGTGTTAGAGGAGCCTTTGTATGCTTTAATCCCTTCATGTTATGATGAAGGAAATGACATGGTTAATAATATTGAGGAGTTCATACATGTTGGGAAACACAAATAGGATATAATAGGTTATGATGGGGATCCTATTTACGACATTGAGGATCATTTCCAAATGTTTCCTTTACAACTATCATATCATGTCACTACTAATTCTGACATTTGGCAACAAGGAAATGATATAGTTACAGACATCTCCAAGGGTGACCTAGTTTTATGCTCTCCTTATGATTTTTGGTCATACCTTGAGGATTTTGATGAGTATTCCTTTGAGCACTTGGATTTATTCTATGAAGAATATTATCAACCACCATTGTTCTCATATCTTGATAAAGGCGAGGACATTGCTCTCCCAAAGCAAGGTACTTGTGACAAGGTTTTCCAACTCCCTTCGACTACTTTACCTCGCTATGTCACTAAGGGTGCAGTTGGGAAACATGTCCCTTGTCTTGAATTTTCTTTGGGGCAAAGCCTTCTTTTAGAATTCAAGGGTAGTTTTAATACTTTAAGAAGAAGTTTATTATCTAAGTCTTCCATCTTTCCCTTAGAAATTTTCCAATCATCCTCTAGGTTCTTACTATTCCTTTCCTATACCTCAGGATGTGATGACGTCCAAGGTAGCCAACCTTCAGACTCTTTGAGTCAATCTTTTGAGCCTTTGATTTTTTACGATCCCTTTTTGAGATGGATGGAGCACTTTCCTAGAAGTGTGACTTGGCATAATTTTATCCCTCCCTCCTACCTCCATGAGCTAGACTTTAAAATTTCCGATGATGTGATACATGTTCTAACTCATGTTATTTTTGTGCTTGACTTGTCATTGTTTTGGTTTATGATGAAGCACAGAGGCAAGTATTACGAGATATTGATAGGATGGTTTCACTAGTTATTTGACTACACCTAGCATTCAACCAACATGTAAGTAGAGGTAGGTAGGAATTTGCATCCATTGTATATACCATCTGCATATCATGTTAGCATAGTTGTAGTTACATTTTACATATTATTTTGTCTCACTTTTATATATGTATGCTCATGATTATATGCTAGATTAGAGATGCTCTTTTTACTATTATATAATATATGAACACAGGGTGATATCACCACCCTAAGGATTACTAATACATTTTTGTTGATATTTATCAAGAACATGTCATACCATATATGTTGAGGTTCTCATGCACTCTACAATGAGCACATGTCCCCGAGCTGGCACCAGATGTTATCCCCTACCCTAGGGATAACTAAGGAGATCATGTCTCAAGGCCCACAGGTCCTAGACATGGAGTGTCGAGAGCCGAATGACTTGAGCATGGCCTCGGAGGGCCCCTCTTTTCTTCAGTGTAGCCCATTTATCAGCAAGAGAAGTATCCATCCCATCGACCTAGTCTTGAAGTAGTAGTAAGTCTTGTTCCATGAGGTAATGATTTTGGGTATCATGGTATGTGTCACTCTGATTCTTGAAGCACTTGAATATGTTGCATTGAATTCTCCTTAATTTCATAACGTTTGCTTAGAAATTATTCTCTTTGACTTGTTCATACCTAGAAGGGGGACATGATGCCCTAGTAAGTTGATTTCCCTTTAGGATGGGTTTCCACTAGGTGGGACTGTGAAAGGTCATTGTCCGTTCCCTCCATACTTACCACTTTCCATATTTATTCCTCTCATGTCCCCATACCTTTGTTCGAGCATTGGGATTGGCCACACTAGGAAGGGATGTACCTTTACTTGTGGGAAGAAGGGGATAAAGGCCCAAAGGGTAAAAGTAGTTGGCAAGATTTAAAATCCTATTGAAACCTTTGAGATGCTTCTCCCATGGATTCCCGAGAAAGTAGTAAAAAACTTCTCAGTAAGAAAAGGTAACCCATAAGATAAATAAAGACTGAAGGTACTAGTTGGTGGATAGGAAGTCTCATCACGAGTCGACCTATTATGACCATGGGCATGTAGCGGTATGACACTACCACCTATTGTTGACGATTAAAATCGCAACGATGAATTTCGCCTGCAAAGTGTTGCTAAAAGCGTTATTATTTATTATGATAATAATACAATACTAGTAGGTGGGACCCCCTTGTAGACTAGAGGTGCAAGGATAGGCATATTAAACATATTTTGTTGTTGTTATGATGTTGCCTACACATTCCTACATTTTTTATGATACAGTCTTGGTTTCATTTGGCGTGATAATGAGTGGATAATGCATTATTGTCGAATGTTGTTGGTAATCACTTGAGACACATAATAGTTTCCATGGGTATGAGGATCATGTTGTTTATATGTGCTATGTTATAAATTAGTTACTAATTCATGTATTGATTACTTATCCACATATATGCAAGGGATACTTAATGGGAGCTTGATAAAAACAAAGAAAAAAACTATGAAAATGTTCTAAAGTTATAGCAAAAGGAAAGAAACTATGTATTAATCCTAAAGTCATGATAAAATAGTACATGCAAACTTCAAATGAAAGAATTAATGGATACGAGTGTTAGTCCTAACTAGTATACTATTGTTTGGTTAAAGGACTATGCAAATTCTATTAAATTCAAATGGAGGCACATATAGCAATGTTGATATGGATTATTGTGTGGAGTTATGGCAAAGGTTAACATATGAAATATCTTGGGTGGCGCACTATGCAATAGATATGGTCTCAGATCTTATGACGGATCGGCATTGCTTATACATTGGTTATATGGTTTGATTTAATTGTGGATGTTATGTTTATTGGGTTGTCTCATACATGGAATTGAATGGGGCCAGGTGAGGAAGCGACGTGCATTTACTGTACGTCACTCCAAACCTCCCTATCGCCTGTCACCCTAGCATTGTTGCATTGTTTCTCTGTTGGTTGTGAAGTTCCATGTTTTCAAGTTTTGGAAGGGAAAGCTCGACCAACTCGTTATTTAAGCGATTTTCTCACAGATATGGTTATTTTCTCTCTATCCATGATGGATTCTCTATTTTATGAACCAAATGGTGGCTCGGTGATGCATGGATTCTGTGTGTTCTTGAGATTTTCAACTGTGTGTAACTATGGTGTTATGGCTCTCTATGATGACTATAAAACGTTGGTAATAGTAAGTAGAGAAATGGGTATTATTAAGTTTGCACATTGGTTGTTTGCTCGGTCAGTGTGGTTTTTATGATGGGTCTCTGTGAAATAATAATGATAGTGGTGCAATAAGGCTCTTAGTTTGATGGTTGAGAGGTTATATTCACCGTTCAGTGTATCAATGTCTATCAACTCATTTCCCTCTCGGTCATGGTCGTACTTTTTATCCAGTTGCAGAGAAACTGTCGACAGTTGGTGTGTTATTTTGTTTAAACCCCGAGCTGTGGTTGATGGCTCGTTTCTTACTGTCTTTTTTGCTAAAGGCTTCCCAAATATCCAGTCTTGGTTGGCCCCGAATGTTGATAAAATCCTTTGTATGTATCAAATTGATACGAGTGGCTTCCTCGCATCTTTTTTCTCCAAAGAGTTTCCTCACCCGCTCCCCTCGTTGTTGCTATTATGATGACTCTGTGTTCTGAAGCCCCACTGTGGTTGCTGTCAAAAGTTGTCAACCTCCCGGGTGATTGGAAATAGACATTATCTCGCTGTGTTTGAATACCCTCCACTGTTAAGTTAACCCTCGTCTCTTCTCTGCAAGTGTTAGTGGCACATGTGTGTAAACTGAGTTGTTTAACTCGAATTGACTTTATCCTCCACTCAGACATTCACTTATGGTTCTGTCAGGGGCTTGGATTAATAAGTCGAAGGACTGTGTGGCTCACTGCTTTTTCGTTCTCAAGATTACAGTGTGGTATGTGGTTGATTAATTGATGGAAAATGGATATGAGTATTTGGAAGACCATTATATCTCTATGTATTTAAAAGAATACAAGCAGGCTTTCGTTGCCTCTCTGCATTTATTTTTTTTAGGAGCCCAACTCAGACTGTCTCTGCTCTCCTCGGGCACTTTTTGGGGTTTGTCAAGTTTCGGGTTATCAGTTTAATGATTGTGGAATTTTAAAGAGACATGCTCTCTCATTTATAAAACCATCCTCTTGGTCGAGTCTCTGTCTGGTCCTTTTCTGATGAATTTGTTTGAACAATTAAGAAAGAAAATGAGTGGTTGCTTACAGTCGAGAGCTGTCTTTCTATTAATTTATGGTATCGATAATTGTGTTTAATTAAGCATGATCTTGATTGCTTAAGAAGACACATGTGTGAGTTTTACCAAGCCCGATTGAGGTTCTGGCAAGGTAAAAATAGATGTATGTGTGTCAATCTAGTTTTGTTCGCTTCATACATGATATGGTTATATTGGAATCATCGTGTAGAATATCAATTGTTTAAAAAGAAGTTATATATGCTCATGATTATATGCTAGATCATAGATGCTCTTTTTACTATTATATAATATATGAACACGGGGTGATATCACCACCCTAAGGATTACTAATACATTTTTGTTGATATTTATCAGGAACATGTCATACCAGATATGTTGAGGTTCTCATGCACTCTATGATGAGCACATGTCCCCGAGTTGGAGCCATATGTTATCCCCTACCCTAGGGATAACTAAGGAGATCATGTCTCGAGGCCCATACGTCCTAGACATGGAGTGCCAAGAGCCAAATGACTTGAGCATGGCTTCATAGGGCCCCTCTTTTCTTCAGTGTAGCCCATTTATCAACAAGAGAAGTATCTATCCCATCGACTTGGTCTTGAAGTAGTAGTAAGTCTTGTTCCATGAGGTAATTATTTTGGGTATCATGGTACGTGTCACTCTGATTCTTGAAGCACTTGAATATGTTGCATTGAATTCTCCTTAATTTCATAACATTTGCTTAGAATTTATTCTCTTTGACTTGTTCATACCTGGAAGGGGGACATGATTCCCTAGTAAGTTGATTTCCCTTTAGGATGGGTTTCCACTGGGTGGGACTATGAAAGGTCATCGTTTGTTACCTCCATACTTACCACTTCCCATATTTATTCCTCTCATGTCCCCATACCTTTGTTCGGGCATTGGGATTGGCCACACTAGGAAGGATTGTACCTTTCCTTGTGGGAAGAAGGGGATAAAGGCCCAAAGGCTAAAAGTAGCTGGCAAGATTTAAAATCCTATTGAAACCTTTGAGATGCTTCTCCCATGGATTCCCGAGAAAGTAGTAAAAATCTTCTCAGTAAGAAAAGGTAACCCATAAGATAAATAAACACTGAAGTTACTAGTTGGTGGATAGGAAGTCTCATCATAAGCCGACCTATTATGACCATGGGCATGTAGCGGTATGACACTACCACCTATTGTTGACGATTAAAATCGCAACGATGAATTTCGCCCGCAAAGTATTGCTAAAAGCACTATTATTTAATATGATAATAATACAATACTAGTAGGTGGGACCCCCTTGTAGACTAGAGGCGCAAGGATAGGCATATTAAACATATTTTGCTGTTGTTATGATGTTGCCTACACATTCCTACATTTTTTATGATACAGTCTTGGTTTCATTTGGCGTGATAATGAGTGGATAATGCATTATTGTCAAATGTTGTTGGTAATCACTTGAGACACATAACAGTTTCCATGGGTATGAGGATCATGTTGTTTATAGGTGCTATGTTATAACTTAGTTACTAATTCATGTATTGATTACTTATCCACATATATGCAAGGGATACTTAATGGGAGCTTGATAAAAACAAAGAAAAAAACTATGAAAACGTTCTAAAGTTATAGCAAAAGGAAAGAAACTATGTATTAATCCTAAATCCATGATAAAATAGTACATGCAAACTTCAAATGAAAGAATTAATGGATACGAGTGTTAGTCCTAACTAGTATACTATGGTTTGGTTAAAGGACTATGTAAATTCTATTAAATTCGAATGGAGGCACATATAGCAATGTTGATATGGATTATTGTGTGGAGTTATGGCAAAGGTTAACGTATGAAATATCTTGGCTGGCGCACTATGCAATAGATATGGTCTCAGATCTTACGACGGATTGGCATTGATTATACATTGGTTATATGGTTTGATTTAATTGTGGATGTTATGTTTATTGGGTTGTCTCGTACATGGAATTGGATGGGGCCAGGTGAGGAAGCAACGTGCATTTACTGCACGTCACTACAAACCTCCCTATCGCCCATCACCCTAGCATTATTGCATTGTTTCATTGTTTCTCTGTTGGTTGTGAAGCTCCACGTTTTCAGGTTTTGGAAGGGAAAGCTTGACCAACTCGTTATTTAAGAAATTTTCTCACAGGTATGGTTCTTTTCTCTCCATCCATGATGGATTCTCTGTTTTATGAACCAAATGGTGGCTCAATGATGCATGGATTCTGTGTGTTCTTGAGATTTTCGACTGTGTGTAACTATGGTGTTATGTCTCTCTGTGATGACTATAAAATGTTGGTAATTGTAAGTAACGAAATGGGTATTATTAAGTTTGTGCATTGGTTGTTTTCTCGATCAGTGTTGTTTTTATTATGGGTCACTGCGGAATAATAGTGACAGTGGTGCAATAAGGCTCTTAGTTTGATGGTTGAGGGGTTTTATTCACCGTTCAGTGTATCAATGTCTATCAACTCATTCCCCTCTCGGTCGTGGTTGTAATTTTTATCCAGTTGTAGAGAAACTGTTGACAGTTGATGTGTTATTTTGTTTAAACCCCGAGCTGTGGTTGATGGATCATTTCTTACTATGTTTTTCGCTGAAGGCTTCCCAAATATCCAGTCTTGGTTGGCCCCGGATGTTGATACAATCCTGTGTATGTATCAAATTGATACGAGTGACTTCCTCGCATATTTTTTCTCCAAATAGTTTCCTCACCTCCTCCCCGCACCGCTTCTATTATGATGACTCTGTGTTCTGAAGCTCCACTGTGGTTGTTGTCAAAATTTGTCAACCTCCCAGGTGATTGGAAAGAGACATTATCTCACTGTGTTTGAATACCCTCCACTATTAAGTTAACCCTCGTCTCTTCTCTGCAAGTGTTAGTGGCACATGTGTGTAAACTGAGTTCTTTAACTCGAATTGACTTTATCCTCCCCTCAGACATTCACTTATGATTCTGTCAAGGGCTTGGAGTAATAAGTCGAAGGACTGTGTGGCTCACTACTTTTTCGTTCTCATTATTATAGTGTGGTATGTGGTTGATTAATTGATGGAAAATGGATATGAGTATTTGGAAGACCATTATCTCTCTATGTTTTTAAAGAATACAAGCAGGCTTTCGTTGCCTCTCTGCATTTTTTTTTTTTAAGAGCCTAACTCAGACTATCTCTACTCTCCTTGGGCACTTTCTGAGGTTTGTCAAGTTTCGGGTTATCGGTTTAATGATTGTGGAATTTTAAAGAGACATGCTCTCTCATTTATAAAACCGTCCTCTTGGTCGAGTCTCTATCTGGTCCTTCTATGATGAATTTGAATGAAAAAATAAGAAAGAAAATGAGTGGTTGCTTACAGTTGAGAGATGTCTTTCTATTCATTTATGGTATCAGTAACTGTGTTTAATTAAGCATGATCTTGATTGCATAAGAAGACACATGTGTGAGTTTCACCAAGCCCGATTGAGGTTCTGGCAAGGTAAAAAGAGATGCATGTGTTCAATCTAGTTCTGTTCGCTTCATACATGATATGGTTATATTGGAATCATCATGCAGACTATCAATTGTTTAAAACGAAGTTATATATGTTGATACACACATATATCAAGCTTGGGGTTTATGTTTGGGTTGACTATTGTTATCAATGCAAGATTGTGTCGATTGGTATGATTGAAGACCTGTGTATGATCGTGTATGCTTTTAAGTCTGTCCACATCTTTTGAAAAGGCACCTGTGTATACTAAATCAGGCCCGATTTTTGGTTAGAGAACAGTGACTGTTGATTGTTATCATGGCGAATTATTGATTATCAAGGATAAATGTTGGGCATATTATAACAAGAATTGTTGTGCATTTTTTTATTATTTTTCAAAGAAGAGATCAACGTCAGTATATACATTATTGTTGAATGTGAATGTTTATATAAGTTATAATACACAGACTGTTATAAATTGAGGATTTTTGGGAAATTTAATTATTATTGAGACAACAAGCAGTTTGATGAAATTGAGAAACAGTGAATGTTTTGGTCTTGAGTTGGATGATTTTTGGATTAAAACTTGAACAAAGATATGATAATTGATTAAGTTAATTTATTTTATGAACAATATCCATCTATTCCCTGTCATTTTCTCACTTTTTCGCTCATTACAAATCCCCTCACGATCCCAATTTCAGTTTGCATGCCCTGTTCTTTAAAATTAAATTAAAGATCTGTATTACAACAATTAAGAAATAACACAGAGATAGATCACAACTAATATGTTTTGGTTATTGTTGCACAGTCGATTATTTAATGAATTGTTGAGCAATAATTGTGTTCTTACTTCCTTTCATTTTCTCACTTTTTCGCTCAATACAATCCACGTAGATATCCCTAAACCCTAATTCACCCCCTACTCATTGACAATTATTAAATGAATTTTATGGATTGGATTGCATGGGTATGATGTGATTGCTGAGCCAAACTTTGTTTCATAGTAAGAGAATGTTATGTATGGTTTGTTCAATAATCTAGTTGCTAATAATCGTTGCATACAGGATGAGCTTCTTCAGCAGAGGAAGTCATGGCCTAAATAACAGGGGTAGAGGGAATTGGAACAAAGGGCCTAGAAGGCTCAGATTCTCAATACATTTCGATTCAGATCCTCAAGAGTTAAACCAACTCTTCCAAGATGGATTTTTCAATTGGATTGGACAAGGGGTAGTCCAAACTAGACTAGAGAGGCCTCCCTTCCAACCCCAGCATGTCCCTGGTATACCTGTGCCCCCTCATGTTTCGTTGCAAACCGAAGTTTCGGAGAATGACGGATGGCTGGAGATTGTTCACCCAACAGTCTCCCAACATCGTGGCTAGCCAAATTTGTCTCTACTTACTCCTCCTCCACCTGTTAACCCAAATGTCCATATTCCCCTGCACACTCACTTGTATGGTCCTCCCATGCAAGAAAAATACTCAAAATCGAAGCCCACCACATGCATGACAAAGGAAAAGATGTTGCTACCCCCTCCTCTCCCTCAAGTGATTCAGCCAAATCCATATCATCCTGTATGCACTTGAGAGATGATTGTTCCCATGTCATCAGTGAGATCAAGCCTATGGGTTCTACACAACCTAAGGCCAATTCAGGGAAGTTAAAAGGGGATAGCAACAACGAAGGAAAAATTGGCTCTCAAAGTGACAAATATGGTTTTTTATTATGTTTTATTATTGTTTTATTGAGGACAATGCACTGCTGAAGGTTTTGGACAACACACTATTTTTGGATATTTTGGATATTATATGTTTGGATATAATTTGAAATATCATTGATATTTAATTTTCAAATTATGAGAATGATTATGGGATCCACAAGGAGGGATGTGTTTGATTGATTGACTAGTTATGTTTATTTTTGTTAAGAAATTAAAGGGAGTCACAAGGGGTCCCACCTACTATTTATTATTTATTAAAAGAGTAGACATCTAATCGTTATGTGTCTTGGCCTTCGTATCCTTGTTAGGCGAACTAGAAGCATAATATCGAGTAAACCCTTCAGAACTATAAGTCTTTATACATTTTCTACCCTACTCTATCCGATTGATCTTCCCAAGAAGAGATCGTTACCCAACCATGAGCCTACTAGTAGGGTTATACGAGCAACATGTAAAGTCTAAGCAAAAGGTGGGTAGTCTCTCTGGTATTATTTCCAACCCACCTATCTGTCTTAATAGGCAAGACTTTAAGACCGCTATGAATTATAGGGTCGTCGTCCCTTCGAAGAAAGAAGTCATCCTTCGTAGTAATAGCTCGTTGGTCTACCTGACACACTTACTGAAAGGATCAAGGCAGCGTAAGGTTCGGGGATATTCTGGTTGTAAAGATGGCATTGATTTGATTCATATTAACAATCTCATTACCTCTCCTTTAGTGGTCTAGGTTGTCTTCTGAGAAGAGGTATTGCAAATCCACTTTCTTTCCTTTTGTTAGTCAGGGTTGTCTCTCTCTTTTCTTATTTGACAGTCTTGGTTCTCATTTTGAAGTGGAGTTAGCTTTGATTTCAATCTGTTCACAAGTCTTCTTGAGCTAGGTAAGCTCTTCTCTCCAAAGCAGTAATGAGGAAGGGATATTCTTTTTCTCCTCGAAGGAAGGAGCAGTAGTTCAGTTCACGTAAAGAGGGCAGTCTGATCAGAGAGCGGAGAAGGAAAGCAACTCTCCCCTTGATGTCAAAGTAGGAGTACATGGATAAGGAGACAAGGTGCATTGACTCGGTTTCATGAAGCACTTCTCAGATGGGCATTTCGAGCTCCGATGAGTGTGACTTTCCTCTTTGTAGAAGGTGGAGCTGATGGAATGGTCTGATGGAATGTTGATGGGCGATGGCATGGAAACTATTTAGAGAAAAAGGATATGTTCTCTCTCTCCTTGATGGTTAGGGTCGATGAAAGATGTAGTCGGTGGAAAATGGTCAGTGAGTAGGAAGATCAGAGTTATCGCTCTGAGGCAATGGTATGGAAAGCGGGCTCAGACAAGCCTTTTCAGTGAGAGGAAAAAACGAAGTTGATCTGTGGGTTGACGGTCACATGCACACTAACAGAAATTTATTTGCTGAAAGAGTTTCAATTTGGTCACGTACATCTTTGAACTTCAACATCGCTTAATGAACGCGAGGAAGGCCGATTGTTGATACTGAAACATGCATTTGACCTTCCAAAACCTAAAAGTATTTGATAATCATCTATGTCTCATTCTCAATTACATTACCTTTGCCTGAACCTCCGGACCTTACCTAAACTTGCTACTTGAAAGCTGGTTCGATCATTCTTTTAGATCGGCCGCAAACTTCTTGCCGTGTTAAAGTTAAAAGAGTGTTAAAGTCCATTGAAACTTACTCCCCTTTTATCCCTAAACCAGTGTTTTCAAGCTACACATACTCTAGAGAAATGGATTACTTCTAAGCTTGTCAGAATGTTGTTCCACTGGTTATGGTGGAGATGGCTCAATTAGAGGTGGTGGAGGTTGAGTGGATGGTTGTGGAGGTAGAGGCTTTGAATAAGATGGTTGATCCTTTTTTTTTTTAAGTCTCTTTATGGGTGGATTAGCACGAGTGGAAGACGTGGCAATAACAACTTCATGCACTAAATCGGTAAGACCATCCCCTACAACATTTATATCCTTTTTGTTTCCTTTTGGATTAGTCACTCTTGATTGTGGGTCACCTAAGAGGGAAGCTACTTCACTAGCTATAATAGGAGGATAATAAGTTATTAGGTGATGTCTAATGTTGACAGTTTATAAGTCTAACACCTTATTGATAGCATCCTCATAGGTTATAGGTTTATTCTTAGTACATTCTATTTGCAAATCTTCTCTTATACCTTCTACAAAAATTGTCCTAAGCTCATCTAGAGATAACTTGGTCTCACATCTAGCTAGGGAAAATTAGAATCTATGGATGAAAGAGGTCATAACTTCCAACTTTCCTTACTTTAATCATATAAGACTAACCACTTCAGATACATCGATTGGTTTAAGAGCATACATTCCAAAAAACTTATAACATAGTTTATCAAAAGTATCTATAGAGTTCTTGGGGAGGTTTGAAAACCATTCAAAGGCGAACCTAGTAAGAGTGTGTGGAAAGAATTTGGCCATAACATCTAGCCACGTCCTCAAGTCTTTACAAATTCCAATGAACTTGGACAAGTGTGTTTGTGCATCACCCCTTCCATCATAAGCTAGCAAGTTGTGTATGGAGTGAGGTAGAATGGTATTTTGAACCTCTGGGTGCAAAAGAGATTTGAAGTATGTGTGTGTGACAAGTCCTCGAGGAAACTTCCCTAAAGCTAGTAATTGTGTGAAGGAAAGGATGGTAGGGATTGTGGGGGTTTGTTAGGTCCCCACATTCCCTGCAAAAATGTTCCAATAGGGTGGTACCTATTGGTTTTGCATTGGTGTAAAAACATGTTGTCGTTGCTTCAAATTTTGTTGAGGTTGTTGTGGGTTATTGATGTGGTTGTTGGAAGGACTGTTGAAATGACTACAAGAATGGGTTAGAGCATGGAGGGACTTGGGAACCAACATTATAACTTGACTGACTTGACTGAGAAGTAGATGCGGCATTCATCCCAAGTCTACATGGTGGAACATGCTACCTAAGAGTTTGGTTTTGTTTTTTATATTAAAGGCTTGCAACTTGTAATAGTACTAGAAGGAGTTGAGTTGGATCTATAGAAGGAGTGCTACCTAAAGGCCCAACTTGGCTAGTGTGTATTAAAGGTGAAGAGGTAGAAGTTGAAGTGCCATATTAGGAACTTTCATGAGTAGTATGGATCAAGGGGTTTTCCATGGTAGGGATATGCCCAACTGAAGTCATGGTATAAGTAGTGAAAGGATCCCACAATGGACTATGCCCAATGAAAGGTAGCGAGGTGGCACCCCTTTGTGAGGAACTAAGATGAATGGATGAGGGCTTAGCATCATCATTAAATGACTTGACCAAAGTGGCCAAATCTGGACGAGTTAGCACATACCTAACCATGGCGGTAGGATCATGCCTGGCTAATGAATCTAACATAGCCATAAACTATTAGGTGGTGGGAGGTGGCTCTATGTGAGTGCCAACATGATGGCCAAGCACTTGGTCACTTGTATCCTAGATAGGTTACTCCTCAAGTTCTTCTAATGTTTCTTCTTCATGTTCCAACCTAGGAGGCTCCTCTTCCACCACATTTCTAGTGAGACTATGCCCATGTCGACCCATGAGTGGTTATGAAAGAGTCTAAAAGTGAAAAGGCAAAGGTCAAGGCAAGTGCCTCAAAAGTAATCAAAAATACCAAAAGTAAAAAGCAGGAGAGATGCCCCAAAATGAAAATGAAGATGTTGTGGAGATGATCAAGACACAAAGTGCTTCATATCAGGTTCACCATAAAATGTCATGGACTTCAAAAGCAAACGTGTAAGCACAAGCATCCACAATGTGAAATCAATATGTTAGAGTATCCTAAAGTGGACACCTTAGGTGATGCAGTGTCAATGAGGCTTCCTTCTATGGTGAGGATGGGAAAATGTCAAGAAAGGTCTTCGTAACTTCTTTAATATAAATTCATCTATTTTGGATGAAGGAAGGGGTGAAAGGAAGGTCATGTGCTTTACCGGGATGGCCAACAATCAATCTATTTCCAACTAGTCATAAAGAATATTATATAGATTTGAGAAAGACTCACCCCAGAGGAGAGCCCCAAGGACGAGGGATAATCAGGTCAATAATTGCCCTATAAGGCCTACAACTAAGGCCCACAACCTATCAGAGGTATGACCCTATATCTCAAAGTATGGACCCAGAACTTAAGGGAGTAAGACCTAATATCCATAGATAATATATAAGGCCTATCCTCTGGTGGGCATAACCTCTAAGAGGACGAACCTAAAGGCCTCTCCTCTGGCGGGCATAACCTTATAGTGGTGGTGAACCTCAAGACCTTTCTAGGGGCGGGGAATGGAAGTACGGCTTTGCCTAACAAAATGGATTCAAAAGTACCTTAATGTATCAACACCTTATTGGGGGTGTTTCGTGGCAATTTTTAGCAATAACATGGCCCACGTTTTTGGACTTAAGGAGAAAGTCGGGGTGGAACCTCTAAGGTCGGTCAATCTAATCCCTAGATCCTTATCTTCAGTAACCCCAGCTTCCTTATCTTTGGTAACCAGCGCAGGCCCCATCCCACCCATAGGAAGGCAGGAAGATGAATATATAGTAGTAGGGGGGGCTAGTTTTAGTAGGAAGGGAACAAATGACCTCTCTCTATTAGCCCAAAGGTCAAGTGAGGACAATCAAATCCATCTATCCATAGACCCCATAGGTATCCCAAAGGCCCGACTCATGGTGGATGAATCAGATAGGCGGGTGGAGAAAACCATTCCTTTAGCCATAGATAGACCATTCGACAGGTAGTCGGTCGCATCGATCCTGCTAGTTTGGTAATGAAAGTATTTAGGAAGGCAAGCTGGTCCTTTAGCCTGGTAACGAAAGTATTTAGGAAGGCAAGCCCCTTCTTTGAATCTAAATGGGTAATGAAAAAAATAGTGAAGAAATAACCCATCAATATCCCATCGGCCCGAAGGGGATCTCATGGAATATATGAAAGGACAGATATTTTGCTTAGATAACAGGTAACTTAAGGTAAGGCCAGAGTGTTAGTCCACAGTAGACGGTCTCTAATCAAGGAAGGAAGTCCCTTTTATTATCCAACCTTTCCATAAGGAAGGACCCATGCTCCCTTATCTTCAGCGAGAACCCCAGCTTTCTTATCTTTTGTTTTACCGACCCAATGAGAAATCTATTCCCTGCTAGTAAAAAGACAGTAAATAAGAAATATCATGCCCGTACAAAGAGAATATTCACTATGTGATTAGGGACAACCTATTTCCCCACAACTTGTCAATAGTGGGATTGATTCAATAGTTTTTTATTGATTCGATTTTAGTAATGAAATAACTTTTCATCAGTAACTAATAAGTTATAGGCGGATGCAAAATGTCATAGTTAGAAGTGCAAGCGGTGGATAATGAATGTAATAGTGATGGATAATTGACCGGGTAACCGCGTATCCTGGCCTGGAGATGATTCCTTCGAATGAGGCCACAACTTCTACTATCCACGCATCAATGCATAAACGCTTCTACGCTTCCACGGGCCTGAACCTTCCACTGCACATTGAATACTACGGGCTCATACTTATTGGTATTTCCATTATCCATTATGGATTTGCACATTATCGGCTACTCTCGATACATCTCTCGTGGGCGGGCTATTCTATTTAGATACTTAAGGCTTTTGATAGAGGAAACACAACCATTTGTACGGGCTCAAGACTACGGGCAAGACTGGCTACTGGCTAAAGACTACATTTTCTACCGATACTACCACTAATGGAGATTTCTGGGTCCTTTAATCAATCTCCTTACCTCTATCTATAGTGAGGGTGAGGAAGCGTTAAGCGGGCTCGACCAAAGGAAGAGGAAGCAAGCGATTCCTGGGAGACCCGAAATATGAATAAGAATTTGGATCGAACAAGGGGATCGGACTATTACATATGTAATAGTCATTCTTAATTCTCCACAAAGTATGATATTGACTAGCACAACCAACTCGCAGCTGGCGAACGTCGAAAGACTTATGGCCCATAAAAAAAAAACTCAGTAAAAATGTCAGGTTAAATAAAACTTAGTAAAAATGTCAGGCCCATGCATGAACAAACTGAACAATTGAAGAATTCCAAAAGTTAATTATTTAAACGTGGCAATCATATGATGTTACAGTAATTTCTTAATATGATTAGGTAAATGTTAAAAAGTTAACAGGGTAACAGAGGTTTTTATAAATGCAAGGAAGTTATCAACAATAAATCTGACTCATTGATTTTGGAGGACGACTAAGAATATGCCAGCATCTTCAATGCATAACCAGATTAGAATTTAAGATTAAAAGATCATTAATTGTGCCCATCTTCAATAGGTATACGCCTTACGGCATAATTAACTGAGGAGAACCTATAAAATGACTCTAGAAAGCATACCTATATTCGAAAAGAGAAGTTTGGATAAGCTCGAGCTCTAACAGAATTAGCTTCCCCAGGATGAATCGGATTTGGAAGCTGCCCCGCCACATAGAATAGGATTGGATCTAAAGTCAAACCAGTTCCATTCTAGCGAGAAATCGACGTTTCGAATCATTTGAACATATATTGTGACATCAGTTTATGAACCCCAACCTATAATCTAGGTGGTTCCGCTTTGGTATTCCTTTTCCTATAGATAGCCGTCTGCCCTGGGTTGATTCGTGTATCGGTCTCGTTGTTCAGGGAGGCAGTCGTATTCCTGTGAATGGTATTGAAGGAAGTGGTATTCCAGTGGGAAAGGCCCCCGTATTGAGTGCTCCTTATGTATGTCGCTCGGCAAGGCACGGAATTCGGCAGGCACAATACTGACTAAGTAATCTTCGCGGGCACTCCACCACGAGACTAAGTAATTGGGTGGGTCGCCCAAGCAAGAAGTAAGGTGTCGGGGCATACTACTACTACATTCGCCTTTCGTAGATAGAATTCCGGGCTCGCTGCGCCCTTAGCTAAGGATTTCCGTGATTGCTGAGATGAGATTCGATCAAGCAACTTCTGACCCTGGGGTCATGGAAGAGTGACACGTATTGGCAGTTCCTGAGCTAACGAGTTCTCACTTTCCTCCTTCGAGTACAGGTCATCTGATTCTGCTTCCGAAAAGAGAAAGAATTCCGATCTAAATTATAATTCACTCGTGATGGCTCGTTCCATCAGACTCCATTCGCCAGGTAGGCAGCAAAGCCAGAAAGAAGCCAAGGGTGATTTCTTGCTGCAAACAAGCAAGCCTACTATCAGACTTCTAACTCTTTCTTTCTACTTCTTATTCTTTAGTATGTTGTATAATAAAGACAGTGCCCAATTATAGGGAGGGAGCCTACTATAAGCACTGAATGTCAGCTGTAAGCTAGTGGTTATTATCCGGGAGAAAAAATAAGCTAGGGTAATTTCATTATTCAAGTATGCTATTTCATTACGAGTAGTCTGGTAGAGTCCGGGATTCCAGAAAGCAGGCCGGAGTGAGCTCTCCTGTTCTTCTCCTGAATTCAATCCATAAAGCTCTAACTGAATGATAGTGGTTGTGGTTCTGATGCGAAACAGAAAGTCGATGAAAGCAAGCAAGAAAGAAGAGAAGGAGAACCTGCATTAGAGTATTCAATCAGGCTGGCAAATCATCAACAAGCTTTTTAGGAATGGACTCCTTTTCCTTATATAATCAGGCGGAAGCCGATCAGAAGAAAACATCGTTCATAACGCAATGGGGGATGCTATAAGGCCATGCCCTTCGGTATGAAGAACGCAGGAGCAACCAGACTTTTTTTACTGCCTGTAGAGGAGCGGCAATATTAGATAATTGAAGGATTGACTTATATCCCTACCATCGGTTCAACTAGCCCATGCCACCAACAGACCTAGAGCGCCTATGCTTATTCGAGAAAGGCGGAGCCACACAGGCAGAAATAGACCCCCGACCGGCGAAATGAGACTAAAAATACAACATGGTGTGGACTGAATGCATGGGACCGAATGATTACTACAACATGGTGTGGACTGAATGCATGGGACCGAATGATTACTAGGGCTAGAATTGGGTTTTCTACTCATTAGCTGTGGTAGGTGTTATCACTCCAAGAAACTCCTTAGGGTTGTAGGCTAAGGATGCTTAGTAACTTAAGAAATCACTAACAATCAAGTGTTTGGAACAATGGGATAACTGAGAAGGCTTAGCAAAAAGAAACTAGATATCAGTTATAGAAAATAATCAAGGTATGAAGAAAAACATTCAAGATAACCAAGTACAAATCTGTAGGGTTATACAAGAATATAAAAAAGATCTAATTCATATCCATGAGCTATATCAGAACTGAATATAATAGAATTAAATATAGAGTAATGGAAAATGTGGACAGATATATAATGACCAAAGAAAACTCTCATTCATATGGCAAGATAGTGTCAAAGTATATAGCCAAAAATGTATCCAGAATTGAACCCTTAGTGCTTCAAATGTCTTTGGCTTTATAGCCTTACAAAATGAAATCTAGATCCTTGAAAGATGGATCAGATTTACTAAAAATAGTCAAATCAAAACAGATACAACAAGTGTAGGATGAGATCCTATAAAAATGGATCTAGAATGGAAAATCAAAACAAAATAGGAAAGATCCTATTTAGTGATCTCTAAAAATAGTAGATTGTTGATGAAGTGCAGTTTTAGCCTCCCAAGGCTGTTTGATTTGGTCCTCCAAAGATAAAATTCGAATTGGGTGATGTGTCATTTGATCCCTATCATTTTGCCCTTGAAAATGACCAAATCTAGTCAAAAAAATTCCCTTTTGACTTTCATCTCCAAGAATGGCCTTCAGATTTTGATTTGATAATTCATAACCAGCTTATTGAAGAAGATTTCAAACCATTCAAACCCAAAAAATCCCGATCTGGGCAAAAATTCGGCTATTCTGGCCGTAACAAACTTTCACCAGCTAATTTACCCGAAAATCCTCTCCTTAGCTGGTGAAAAGTGGAGCTTTCACCAGCTAACTAGTTATAATTCTGCCTTCTGCGCTGGTGAAAGCGCAAATTTTTTCAAAATCAAATTTCTCAGTCATGGAGAGTCCGTTTTGCATGCTTAAATAGTCGCTCAACATCTACAAATCCTAAGATTTCCAATGGTGCTTTCAAATCTGCATTTGGAGCCCGGGAATCTAGTCAAATGTTCCCTACAAGATTAGGCATCATTTTTTCAAAAATGCCAGTGCATTTTTTATCGCTAACATTTGGCTCCAACTGGGATGGAAACCTCCCTGCGAGGTCTCCAAGAACATGGCAGACCTTGTGCCTTTAGCATTGGGCATGGAGTCATTCAGCCTTTACAATTTTTCATTTGGATATTTCCTACTCAACTTTCTCCTCTACAGTGTCATTCTTTTCTCCATGCTTAACACCTCCTATTTCTACACGTGATTTATCTGAGTTTTTACCACTTGAAGCATTACCAAAATGCACAACCATTTCACTTTCCTCTTCCATACTTTTGCCAGTTGGAAATTTCACAATATGATGATCATCAGTTGCAAGTCCACAAAATTCAATGTTTTCAACCAAGGAACTAGGCTTGGCCATGACCTCTAAATTTGCAAGAGAATGAGATATTTCACTTCCCACTAATGTATCTGCGCCATTGATTTCTTTATCAGGCATCAGTACAGTATAAGTGTAAACATCCGGCTCACAACCCATACCAATCATTCTATCGAAAACTCGGAAAGCAGCATTGATCTTCCCTTCTTTGCATTATCTAGTGATGATAGTTGTGTAGGTCACTTTATTAGTCACCAAACCTCCAGCTTCAATTATGTTCAACAAACACACTGCCTCCTCCACTTTATTTTTCTTATAGAATCCGTCTATAAAAACAGTACAAGTATAAACATCAGGCTGCTGACCCATGTTAACCATTTTTCCCAACAACTCACAGACTTCATTCAACCAGCCTTGGCTGCAGAACCCATGAATTAACCCTGTAAAAGTGACCACACAGGGAACAAGGCCATTCACTATCATATAATCAATAAAACTAAAAGCCTCTGGAAGCATTTTTTGAAGCAAATGCTCCTGAATCAGAGCATCATATGTGGTAGAACCAAGCACCCAACCTTTCTGAATCACTTGAAAATAAAAAAATAGTAGCCTGCTGCAAATTCCCCTGTAGAACCATACCAATCAGTTGTGTCAGAATTGTGTGAAACAAGACCCATTTTATCAAAACCATACCTGTTGTCCACTGAGTAAAATCTCCTTTCTCTATGAGAAACTACAGTTCCTCTGTTTCTTCGAGGCGTAAATTCAGATTTCTCATGTAATGAGATATCCACATTTATAAATGAAATCTTTTCAATGAATAAAAGATTTGTCGGATTCCCACGCCATCCAAGTTGACGACAAGGCAGACGGTCTTCATTTCGGACGACTAAATCTAGAACCAAGAGCTAGCCAAGAGCTGCAGCAGTCTTTTGAGCAGCTTCTTGAGTATTAAATGCTAATGGACTGTCCAACCATGGGCAACCATGTACATACCCCATAAGTAATAAACAACGACTCAATTCAAGGGCTTCTAGCAATTCAATGCATGTTGTTGTGCCCACCTCATATGTCTCTACACTTGCCATATTTCTTGCTTTCTCAGCAGCATCCTTGATACTCTACCACTCGGCACTGGAATTATGAATAACTCTAGCTCATGGTGTTTGGACTCTGAAACGTTTAGCAAATTCATAGCCCAAGCGCTCAGATTGAGTGGTCGTCCTTGAGGACGAGAACTTCATAATAGCTACCCCTTCCTTTGAATAACTAGGGTTTCGTTCAGTAACTTCAAACAGTGCAAAGAAAACAACTCCACCTGAATTAACTGTAACCTCTAAGGGTTTATTCATTTCATCCTCCGAATGTTCCGTGTTGCTTGTGTGTTCTGTATGATGCAAAGATATAAGTGTATCCCAGGAAAACTCACTTGATTCAATATCCAATGCCACAGCTTTTCCTAACCTTTCCCAGAGGGTCGTTTCAGAAGTTGTGTTAAGAGACTGAGAATGTGAGGCTGAAGTTTTGGACTCAACTGCACTTTCACCATCGTGTGATAAGTTGAACATCATGTTTGTGGCCTTCAATATTCGCGTTGGAAACCCTAAGGGACCAAAACTTCTACTCGATTCACGAGCAGAAGCTAGCCACGTTGCAAGACTAGATGTTGGCACTGCCGATATGTTTCCAAACAAAAACAGAACATGTAAACGAGTTTTGAGCCGATAATTGTTCAAGTATTGATCACAAAACCAGGATTTAAGCCATCTGATAGTTGAAACGCACACCTGTATGATACGTTTGCTTTCCAAACTAGAGTTTCGACCATCCTTTGCCACTTGAATGAATCTGGGGCTGTAATTGCGTGCTTTGTATGAGGGATTTTCGGGTTGTTTGATCTGATAACCAATACCCGGACTTGATGCATGAAATAATGAAACATTAATTATATTCCAGCTCAAATATGTCATCACAACATTCTCTCCATAGATAGTTTTTTCATACTCCCTGCGGCCATTTTCAACGATCATTAAACTCTTGTTATCACCACCACCACCTACAATATACAAATTTTCACCAATCGTGACACCTGCATGCCCAACTCCGGGGGTGGGCAAAGTGCCTTGCATTTTTGGCCGTGACCATTCCATACTCTGCTAGTCAAGGACATGAAGATCATTGAAACAGGTGGAATGAGAGCTGGCACCAAAAATCAAAAGATACTGATTTGTGTGTATTGTAGCAGTGTGATCAGACCGTGGTGATGGAGGCGTACCCACAGCTTGTATAGCATCCCAAGTCATTGTTTCCAAGTCGAATCTTCCAAGTACTCTATCTCAGGATCTGCCTGCAACCACGGTAATGGAGGTTCTAATCTTGTTCGTGAGTCTAAAGTTGCTGCAATTTCTCCATTAAATATGGTCTGGTTCCTTTCTATTTCCGGGATATATGGTTGTATGTTTGCAGATCTATCAACTTGATGTAGCTGGTGTGATCTACACTATTTACTTGAAGAACGAAAAATCCTGAGAGCAGATCCAGTTATTCAGGAGTAATAACATTTTAACTAGATCTGGTAGTCGGCCTTTAAAACCCCATATCCACCATACCTGCAGAGCTGTAATATTTGGCACATTCACCAACGCATAAAGATTCCAACCATGACGATATGAACTTTCCCTTTGACAACTGTAGTTTCATCTTGGGCATTTGGTTTTAGAGCTGGGCTTTGTATTGAATGCACTTGACATGCAGATTGATAGACTTTGATTGACTTGATTGTGATATGGCTTAGATTTGTTATAGCTTAGACGTAGGAAAAGTTTTGGAATGCAGGTCAGAGCAATCAATGGAAGCTTGGTCTACAGATATTTGGAGACAAAACACTGGCCAAACATATTTAGAAATGGGCATATTGAATGGAACTTTGAGGAGATACTCCAAAAATACCAGTGCATTTTTATGATTGATCCTGTACGACTGCTCCTCTGCAAACCTGTAACCTGTCGGTAGTATGCTCTGATTTTTTATGAACTCAACAACTGAAAATATCTAGTTGTTTGTATGGCGAACTTATTCTTTTGCCTATTCCTACACTAAGACTTTGCACTGCTTCTTAATCAAGTAAACTCATGCTTCCAATGAAGCCATGTAAGAAATTTATTTGTTGACAAAATTCTTGATCTTGATCCCAAAAATAAAAGAATGCGTAGCCAACAGAGATGTGTTCCGAAAAAATGATAGAAACAACCTTCATCTGACAAGAGTATCCTGATCTTTATACTGCTCAATGATTCCAGAAAATCGGCAATAGGATCAATAAAATAGTAAAGGAATACCTCTTCAAGCTTCTGTTATGACTGTAAACGAAAATGATGTGGCTGGTTGTCCTCCTTGATCTCAATGATGTATGTGAACTGCTCAACCTTTGTCGGAGAAAAATGCAAGCTCAACAACTGATCTGAACCTTTTTTCTCTCCTGCACCATACCTCTGTAATCTGATTTCATCAGGATGATATGCTGGCTTGACACAACAAACAATTTCCTTTCCAATAATCATATCTTTGCGGGATATATCAAGACTAGAAATATCTTCAACAGATTCACGACAAGCATCAATAACAACATGCACATTCTTTTGATAATCTCTCTGCTGAAAAGAAGAGCTAGATGAAATTTGAATAAAAAATAAGTCTTCACAAACCTTAACATTTCCTTTCTCATCACCGTATTGGTCGAATATAGGAGGATCAAGATAAGATCCTAATGACAGAGATGAAGCTTCTTGAATAGCAAGATCAACAATAACATCATGAAATAGATCTGGAAAAACCTCACCTCGTTCCTCATCATAATTTGAAATAGAATATTCATAAGGAGAAAGAATATTTTTCTGGTGTTCAAACTGAAGATTAGGTAGTCCTTGCAAATTTTGTTCCTCATGGTTATTACAATTTCCCTTGGTCTGCAAATCTAGAAGATGTGGGCTGCCCTCAACATATGTTGTTGCTCCAATAATTTCACCTATAGAACTTTCAATCTGCTCATCATCTTTCAATTTTTCAAAGGAGGCAATATGATCTTGATAACAATCTAAGATAGTGGATGTATTTGGTGTACTGTTTAAAGCATCTATACTATGGCCATCATCCTGTAGATCATCAATATCTTGGTTATGATGAGAAGAATCTCCTGCTGTAGCATATTTCACATAACTATCTGATTTCTTATTCAACAAATTGAAATCATGACAACATTCGGGATAGAGAAGGTCAGCTGAATATATCTCTTTACAAAATAGATGAAAGGCAGCATGAAAATCAGCCAAAGAGATGACACTTGCACTTGGAAGAGACCGACACCAGTCAAGAGCAATCCCTTCTAATGAAAATTTAAAAAGCTTAATTTGAACATCCTCATGTACAATTTCAAGTCAGTCAATAAAGTCATGGAAATCCAGCAAATGTTCAACTGGCACTTACCACTTCTCTCCACGAAATCTGGGAATACTACGTTCCCATTCATCTCTAGTAGGTATTGGATGAGGGTAACCAGAAATACTTGAAAAATCACAGAATGCATACCTCTTTGCTAAGATCTTGTTCATGTCATACCAGTGGAGTCACCAATTTTCTGAACAATGGAGTCGCCATTGAATTTGTCCTTCATGGAGTCGCCAGATAGATGATGTACAACCTGATAGTGTCTACTCCTTGTCTATCATCAAGAACTAGATATGATTTGTCGTTCTCCCAAGGAAGTTGAGCTTCGATCTCCTCTCCCCGGCAACGACGCCAATTTGTTATCACTCCAAGAAACTC
>SNQJ01S0002088.1:215227-235193 GCA_010110895.2 Picea sitchensis
ATCAAGGTATGAAGAAAAACATTCAAGATAACCAAGTACAAATCTGTAGGGTTATACAAGAATATAAAGGAGATCTAATTCATATCCATGAGCTATATCAGAAGATGACAGTTCTGAACAACTGAACTGAATAGAATTAAATACAGAGTAATGGAAAATGTGGACAGACTAATATATAATGACCAACGAAAACTCTCATTCATATGGCAAGATAGTGTCAAAGTACATAGCCAAAAATGTACCCAGAATTGAACCCTTAGTGCTTCAAATGTCTTTGGCTTTATAGCCTTACAAAATGAAATCTAGATCCTTGAAAGATGGATCAGATTTACTAAAAATAGTCAAATCAAAACAGATACAACAAGTGTAGGATGAGATCCTATAAAAATGGATCTAGAATGGAAAATCAAAACAAAATAGGAAAGATCCTATTTAGTGATCTCTAAAAATAGTAGATTGTTGATGAAGTGCAGTTTTAGCCTCCCAAGGCTGTTTGATTTGGTCCTCCAAAGATAAAATTCGAATTGGGTGATGTGTCATTTGATCCCTATCATTTTTCCCTTGAAAATGACCAAATCTAGTAAAAAAAACTCCCTTTTGACTTTCATCTCCAAGAATGGCCTTCAGATTTTGATTTGATAATTCATAACCAGCTTATTGAAGAAGATTTCAAACCATTCAAACCCAAAAAATCCCAATCTGGGAAAAAATTTGGCTATTCTGGCCGTGACAGGCTTTCACCAGCTAATTTACCCGAAAATCCTCTCCTTAGCTGGTGAAAGGCGAAGCTTTCACCAACTAACTAGTTATAATTCTGCCTTTTGCGCTGGTGAAAGCGCAGATTTTTTCAAAATCAACTTTCTCAGTCATGGAGAGTCCTTTTTGCATGCTTAAATAGTTGATCGACATCTACAAATCCTAAGCTTTCCAATGGTGCTTTAAAATCTACATTTGGAGCCCGAAAAGCTAGTCAAATGTTCCCTACAAGATTAGGCTGCATTTTTTTATCGCTAACAGTAGGAACAGATGGAAGTTAGACTACATGTGATAACGATGATGCTACGAATATACCAGAACATGGAGAGCCCAGTGTTCGGGGAGATTCCATGTATGAATAAAATGGTCTAGGGCAACTTGTTTGCGAAAACGGCGTGCTACCTGTCCAGACTAGGGAAAAAATGATGACAGCGGAAACAAGTTCCCTTGGCCCTCGATGAGATACAGACTTGACCACCCTCCACTCCAGACTCGCAACCGATCCTGGACCTTCGATTGGGGTAGGTTGATGGTTCCAATAGCTTGGTCTAATAATGTAGAAGGAATATGTAGGGATGATTTAGGTCCGACGGGGGGAAATAACTACCAATCCCTATAGCCCAAGTTTGGCTTACCGTGTTAGTATACATCCCATATGCTCCCATTTTTCTCTGACTCGAGTGCAGGTCAGGGTGGTTGTACCATTAATCGAAATAGTAGGGGAAATGAGGGGAGCGTCAGTTCCGGTATGAAGATTGGGCTTTTCTCACTTCCTCTAAATGGTTTCCATTACTCTTTTCTTTATCGAGAAGCTGAAGCATATGATGAATGATTTACAGATCGTATGATGGATGGATGAGCCTACGATTCAAGGGTGGGATGGAAGTGGTGATAGAACGCACTTAAAGGGAAATTGCCCTTTTAGCAAGCATTTCTCGCTACCTACCGCAACTCTGCAGGTGCTATCCCATCGATATGATCCTCGTATGTTTAAGTAAATAGAAAAAAATATAGAACGTTTCAGTCAGTAGAAAAGATATGGAAGTCATCCATGGTATGCCAATAAAAGTAATGCCATATCAATGAACCTTACCTGGTCGATGCAACTCTACGGTGCAATCTTATAATGCAGTCTTATGATGCAATATTATGATGCGGTCTTTATTCTATTTGATCAATACAATGCGATCTTACAATACAATATTATGATGTAATTTTATGTGATTAAATCTTATCTTTTGAATAATTGTGTAAAGTCCCTGAGCAGGCAAGAAGATGAAACAGGATCCCTTACTTACCCAACTTCCCCATCTCTTACCTGAATAAGTTCCTACAAGTCTGTTAGGCTGACAAGAAAATGTGTATGTCACTCTGTTGGTCCTCACCTTAATTTGACTGACTGAGGACCCAACTCTTTCTTCCTTCCGAGGCAATAGAAAAGAAGGAGCGTTGGCCTTTCAGAAGGGTGTTCACTTAACAGGATGGAGGATGTGCACTTATGAAAAGGGGTTATAATATATAGATATATATCTTCAAGACTTCAAGTTCTAGCTTTGAACACAAGGGAAGAATAGCTCTTTGAAACCAACCTGTGAATTTCAAGAGAAAGGAAATATTTCAAATAAAAAATGACCCTTCTTTACTTACCGGAGCCCTACCCTGTGACCTCCTCCCTATGTTACCCAAATAGTTCTCACTTTTAATGGTAGGTAATTGGCCTAATAAGAAAATGTGTATGTTTCTCTGATCTCCACCTGATGAACCAGTCTTTTTGGGGCATTAGAAAGAGCCAGCTTAGGGGAGCGCTACTATAAGAAAGGAAGAGACTCACTTGAAAGGATGGAGCATGTTCACTTGAAGGAGGATTGTGTATACATGCTCACCACTCACTCGATGACCCAGCTTTTCACGAAGCGTTATAAAGTCCATTGCTTAGGAGGCGCTATCAGACATATTCGCACTTGCTTAAAATAATGAGGATATGCACTTACGTGAAAGATTATAATTATTCGTATTCAAGACTTAACGTTCTAGCTTTACGAAAGAATTGAAGTGCAAACCAATCTTTCTTATTCAAAGGAGGGTGACATAAGTAGGTTGAAATTGAAGCTACTAACCTAAGTGAATGGTTTTTCTTCTAATGAGGAATAGTGAATAAACCATTATTATTATTGTATTAATTCTTCCCCTAAACTAAAAGTTAGTTGAATTTTAGTTAACTTAACTAAATGAGGTAGTTGAACTACTTCAACTAATTTGGAATGCATAAAAGCCAAATGAGAAGGAAGAACAAGAGGAGAATAAAAGGAAAAATCATACTAAGGTTTGCTCTTGAGTTTTATTGAGATAGTTTAGTTTTCATTCATTCTTCAATTCATTGAAAGCTTAATTATCTTTTATGACATCGGGGTCCTATTGTAAACAACAAGGTTCAAGGCTGAACCATATCATTCAGATACTTGTTTCAGAGGTGTTGATCTATCTTTGATAGTCTGTGTAGATTTGTCTATTTATGAGTTAGATTTCATGATTGATAAAGGATATTGTGCAGAGTCAAGTGGGAATCAGTCTGTGGCAAGCTGATCCAGATTTTAAAGTTCAGTTTTTACTTCTTGTCAGAGTCCTTTTGTATGGTTTTCATCGGGGATATCTAAATTTGACTTTGGTCCAAACTCCCTCAGAGATTTTTGTAAAGATAACGATTCTTTTGATTTCTTGGAATGAAATAAATGATTTTTATTCTCTCTCATCTGTGTTATTATGTGACTTGGTATTTTTTCTTTTGTCTCCACATTTACTTTTGCAATCTGTTATATTCAGAAAATTATATAAAAATGTTGAATTTTGCAGCAATCTTTTATTTTTAAAAATCAGCTTAAGCCCTTGTAACTAATACTTGTGGGTTGGGAAACAATTTTTGAGGCTATAAACATAGGGTGATATTTCTGGCTATCTTCCCTTAGCCAAGCAATATTCAAAAATGCTTGAATAAGATAAATTCATATATTTTCCTCAACACTTATCTGGTCACCAAACCTGGGTAGTGGCTCTTGGTGGCATAGCCAAGAGAAAGGGGGTCTCATCACGAGCCAACCTTCTCATCTCCATGAATTTTTTGTGGATAAAACTGTCACCTCTGGTCATTAAGCCAAGATAGTGGCCCTCAACTTTTTCCTTGAAGCACAAAAAACAAAATATCAAAAGAACTAAAGCTAAGAATAAAAGGAATGAATGGGCTAGGAAACAATAGGATTTATGACAAGGTGTAGCTCACCCTCTACAAAGGCACCCACAGTTAAGACTTACATTTCCTTGTTATCACTGCACCCCATGCCCAAAAATTTACCCCATGCCACCTCATACACTTACATGACCCGGATTGCCTCCCACCTAGGAAACACCCCAAACTTAAGGATGATTGGCCCAATAGGACACCATGAGAGCTTCTCGAAACCTGACTTGTCAAATTGCTAACGTCTTTGAGAATTTGTCTGGGTAAAGGGGGGTTTGATGCACATGTTTGGGTAATTTAATTATTGGATTTGATTTACATGTTATGATCCCTATGACTTATGAAACCCTGGAGGAAGTACTTGTTGTTGCTGCAGGACCTCGCCCGATGGACAGGTACACATGAGGCTAAAATCCCACAGATGGATGTTGTAACCCCAGCCAGGGGCAAGAAGACATCAGATATTTGCACCATGAAGAAAGAAGGACGTCACCTTTGGAGGCACCATGGCAGACCTAGACCCAGGGGGATATTTCTCTTCCACATAGACGTTGGCCCTAGAAGGCCCATGATGTCATCATCATGACTCTGGATGTTATCCAGAGATAGGGTTTCTGTTTTGGAGGCATTTATGAGCCTAGTGGCACATGTGGGCTTCATCTGGGGCCTTTGGAGGCCAAACGCCCTACCTTTTAGGCCCAACGCTCCACCTAAGGGCCCCAATTTCACCCTAGAAGGGCATGAAATCACCCTTGGAAGTTTTTTTAGATGCTAATTAATTTTATTTATGTCTAAATTGAATTTATTTGTAAATTGGCCAGGCCGACCTTTATTTGACTTGAAATTAATTAAAGGTCACCAATTTTGTATAAATAAACATAAAGTACATTCATTTTATCATAACAACTCCTCACAAAAGAGGAGAGGTCTGAAATTTGCACCCTATTTGGGAATTCTTGGTTGAAATAGGGAGGCTCACTTGTCTTGGAAGCTAAATTTTGCAACTTGGATCATTTTTTGGTGAAGTTACTTGACAATCTAGGGTTTTATTCCTTGATTATTCTTGGTGAAGTATGTAAATATGCAATTGTCATTTCATTTTGAATGGTTATGGTATATTTTCTTATTCATGTTAAAGATTATGAAATTTCTTGATTCACAAACCCTAGGAGTAAATGACTTAAGGTACTACTTCTTTGTTCTTCATCTGCTAGACTTTACTAAAGTGATTTGACCTAGATAAAATTCTAAAGCCCTAAAATACTAGCACTTTAGAAGTCGGTGTCTAGTTGTTGTTGCTCTTAATATCTTTCAATAGTCTAAGGAGGAGGAAGGCGCTAGGGCCTAGAAGTGCCTACTCTCTAGTAGCCCACCTCCCTAAAGTTTATATCCTAGAAGACTTAAAGTGCCAACTCTTCTAAGATCCATTCTTCACTTAGACAAATGTAATCATTGTTGTTGCTATTTCCAAGTGAAAGCCACCACCTATTGATTCCATTACCCCCACAAAGGCACTAGTCTTCACCTCTTCCCTCTTTGATAAATCATCGAACTTCAAACTCAACTTCTACTTGTTATCCTACTAACTAAAACTAACCCTAAATTAGTCTAGATTACTTGTATTTTTGCTGATGTTATACAAGATTGCTACAACCATCTAATTGCAGCAAATTTTCTGCAAAACTGACCTTAAATGCTAGTTAGACACTTCATAAATTGCATATGACAATTGATTATCATTTTTCATATTAAAAGCTAACTTTTTATTGTCTTTTCAAGCAATTCCGAGCACTAATTCTTGTTGTTGTTATAAATGTTTTCTACAACCATCTTGATGCAGAAAATTTTCTACAAAATCCATATTAAATGCTAGCTAAATACTTCTAAACTTGCTTGAGACATTTGATTATCAATCTGCCTAATAGATGTTATCATTTCATTGTCTTTTCAGGCAATTTAGAGAGATATTTCTTGCAGTTGTTACAAACTACTTCTTGTTGTTGGAAACTGTCATTTAGCTGCAATTTTATATCAGCTAGCTTATGTTTCAAAGGTTCCTTGTCTTATTGAATAACTAACATCATTTTGTACTTGAAAACTACCATATTTTTTTTTGTTGTCTTGTTCTGGGTAGGTACACTTCATATTTACTTTTGCTTCGTCTCCTAAAGACATAAAAAACCTTTTGACTTGAGTGACCAGTGAGAGGGGGGTATTCTTGCATATTTGTCTTAGTTCATCATCCATTTAGGTCACTAGGCACATCTCCCTTGGGGTAATCTTAACATACTCCTAAACAGAAAGGGGTTTCCTATTAAGGTGACAGTGATAGGTCACCCTCTTGTTACACCAATCTTGCCTCACTTGCCTTGGGCTTTGGACAAGTACAGGTTGTGCGATAACATGGCCGATCGCATACGGGTGGAACTAGGAGGAGAGTTTTAGCTCAATCCTCAACGCATCTTTGACATGAAGGAGACACTACTCCATAACCGAGCCATTGTGTAGGTCAAGGTGCAGTGGAAACACTTTGGAGTAGATGAGGCCACATGGGAACTAGATGATTCCATGAAAGAGGCATACCCATTTTTATTTTTTTTGTATAAAGTTGTTTATAAGGGTGGTAAAGCACCGAGGATGATGTTTCTTTTAAGGGGGAGGGGAATGTAACACCCTATTTCCCCCCAATTGTAATCATAAATATGAATTAATGTCGCCATGAATTGTGATACATATATTTGTCCATTATAAGACTAGAATGGACATGTTCAAACTATATATATGTATATATATATTTTGTTAATGCAATGCTTGTTGGGAAGTCGACTAAAGGATGGAGCATCAAAATAGACCATGATACTGCAAGTGGAACCAGTGAGGGGGAAATGATTACCATTGCCTAGTAATACTTAGTGCTCTTTCCTCCAAATTTTGTATTTGAAATTTTCCCTCTTTTCCCTTAAAAAAAAAATTAAAAAATCAGTTCATGTAGGGAGTGGGTAGTTGGAAAACCAACCAACCACATTGAATGGAAGTATGGGGAAACTGGCTAGGACAAATTGGGACTGCCAGTTAGGGTACAACAAAATACCTACCTCGTTTTCAAGGATTGACCCATGATCTCTTCTGAATCATGGAAGGAGAAGTCGTGAGCCTTTTGGAGAGGAAAAGACATAATGACAAAATGTGAGAGAAAGAATAGAAGGGACAAGGAAGAGAATACTCTGAACAAGAGTAGAGAAGAGGGATGAGATCACAAGTAGAGATATCATTGTTTAATTTTGAGCAGAAAAATACCCTAACCCGACTTGGAAAGAGGGTCGTGAGCCTAGTGCCTGCTGGATAGGAAAACCAACACTTAGAGGGGAGGGAACTGAGGGACTATGTATCAGATAAGGGAATCCTTGTCTATAGGTTACCCAACTAAGAAGGATACTGATAAAAACTCATGGAGGCCTTGGCTTGGTGGGTAAAAAGGGGGATTATTTTTGTTTATTTCCATGGAGGAGAGTGGAATTCACACTCAAACTTATCTTTATCCTTAGGAACCTAAGTTTCTTGGCGATATCATGGTCTAGCATGGGGGTGGTTTGTTGTAGAAAACTTGATGCAACAAAGCCTACGGTTGGGTGGAAAAACACTCACCTTAGGACGATAGTCTTGAACATATACGTTTTCTAAATTATGCTCTACTTATCCAATGGCTTGTTCAATGTTATGAATTATGTATGTTTCTTGTGCTTCATGAAATTGTATGAATATAACAGAGAACTATGAGAAATGAACTAAATAAATGTGTTGAAAATTCCTTGTACAAATTGGTTCTTTCACATGACTTTTATCCTCTTTGAGTGCATATGTAAATAAATTGTAAAATTGATGGATGAATTTCTGAATGTGCTTGGAATGGGTGAAGAACCTGTTCACTCGGAAAGTTGTGGTCTCCCTTGAAATTGATATAATGTAAGAAAAAATTGTGAAAAGATTTGGTTTGAAGTTCCACACCAAAGCGGTCGTTTTCTTCCATTCCTTAACCATTTGCATAACCTTGTTGTGGAACCTCTAACTGCGAAGTGGAGGAAGGGACAAGTCTCATCATGTCGTTAATTCATATGAAAAGAGGAGTCGCTAAAAGTCGAACTCCTATAAGTTTGGAAGGGATTGAGGATCATTGATAGCGATCAATCTCATCTGTCAGATCCTTTGGGATTTTGTGATTCCAAGATGGTTAGCGATTTTGAGATTATGAGATGGTTAGTTCGACTGGATAACCTTCACACTTGTCCAAGGATGAAATAATTGTGAGTTGTTGGATCCTTCGAGAGGACATCTTCGGAAGGATCCGTTATGAATTCCAAATGGTGAATTTGGTGTTTCCGACAAGGGTAGTCCGAACGACTAATTGTCGTGCATTTTTGAGCCCGAAGTGAATGCAGTTTATTGTATTGTTTAGATCTCAGTCGTTAAATCTATCAGGGAAGCATCTTCAGAAGGATCCATTCGGAAATTCTGGCGAGAAAGTTTTGCAGTCTGAAGGAGATAGTCTGATCTGATTAACGATCATGAAACTTAGAGACCTGTGTTAATCTGGACTATTGATCGACAAGATTGTCAGTCGTCTGATTCATCAGACGAGCAGGATGTCTTGTAAGTACTGGGAATGCAATAGAATTCCATGTCAACCTACTGACTCGGGAAGCCCAATCATCATGTCAATTTATAGGCCATGTCAGTAATGGAAGGAAAATAGGAAGTTTCCAAGTGGACGATGAGATGTGGAAGAGGATAGGTGTCCTCCATAGTCGTCACGGGGTGAAAGGAGGACTGTTATCAGTTGAGTACTTGTGAGCCCAAGAAGGTTAAGGACCATTGATCATGGACGATCTGGACCATCCGATTGTTCGAAGGATTATTTTCAGAATGGACTCATTTGGGGAGAAATCATGAATACAACATGTCGACCTCCCAATAGAAATTGTTTCATAGTGTTGTGGACTGTGGAGTTCAGAAGGAACCCGTGCCTTGGTAAATTGTCCTTTATGATGGGGATTTTTCGTTAAAGTGATCTCAATAGCTTTGAGGGATTTGAAAGGCCAAAAACCTATACCTGAAGGTTGAATAGTAGGTCCACATCAGTTGGATGTGGAGAGGGACCATGTGGATGCCACATGGGTAGGATGACATCAACTGGCACGTGTGTCGTAGGTCCACATGGATGCCACGTAGATCTATGGTGGATTTGGTGGGAGAAGACCTAGGGAATATTTAAAAGGCCATATCCTGCTAACCCGAGTTCAATATTGGGCGTGGATATAGTTGTTGGGAAGATCTCAAATATCATAATAGATGTGTGAATCCATAATCAGAGGTTGAATGAAGGCCAAGAAGAGAAATTATTTATGCCCCACCAGTTTGAGGAGGTTTAGGTGGTCGAGTGTGTTACACACCGCTTGGGATCATTTTGAATATTTTGATATGTTTTGAAGTGTTCTAACACCTAACACCTGGAATGGAACTACTCCAACAATAAACAACAATAAAATGAAATAAACAACAATAAAAACGAATAAAGGATCGGGGGCACCTACAACTTCTAAAATATGGAGAAATGTATCTCCGTAAAAATGTACTCATACAAGAGTAATAATATTGTATTGATAATATAATTTATTATTACAAGTGAGAAGGAGACTACTTTTAATACAATTACTCCCATGATAATCTCTCACTAAAATATTATTGAATCATTAATACATATAACTAACACCTACCCACTTGCTTAGTGAATACTATTAATATGAATAATATAAACTAACCTGGGGTATTAATGGCCTTACAAACAAAATCTGTTGTGTATAAGTCACAATATATTTCCCCCTTGGCAATGACATTACATTAATCCTCCAATTTTTTGGCCTCATTACGTCTAGGTATCACCTCATGATAAAATATCCCCAATTCATGAATGTGGAGATCCCTAATTTTCCCTAGCTCCATAAAGTTTTCATATAATAATCCAATTTTCATTAAGTGCTCCATAAATTGTTATGGGAAACCCCACAATTCCACCATATGTGAATGAGTGATGGGTATCAAGTATAATTGACTTCATTATCTCCATGGGAATTCCTCAGATTTGGAGTATGATAAATCCAAAATAGCATTGGGGTTAAAGGCCCTAATACTTATATTGTAGTGCTATTATGACTTCTGAGTGTACATATGAAGTTGAATGTAGTTAAAAAAAATTATAGGACAAAGTTTTGATGGAAATTTGATATAGTGTTGTCAATATTTTTTTTTAGACTTCTCGATAGTCTACATCTTGTAAAAATCGTTGGGACAAATACTTAGTCATTTTTGACATAGATTGTGATTTCTTTGTTTAAAGCTCTGGGATAGTTTCATAAAATATCCAACTATACTTAAAAAAATATCACAATGATTCAAAAATATTTAAGAGACACAAGAACATTTGAATGAATTTCACCATCGATACCTAGTGTTAATAGCATCTTAATTTAGACACTTTGATCCATATGGATATCGATGGCCACCCACTTATTCCACTGACTCAAAGAATAGTTTTCCATTTTGGCATTTATTTACAATTTTTCGAGTCCCAAACTTCTGGGTCCATTTTGAGGCCCTAAATGACGTTTTTTGGACTTTTCGATGAGGTATCAAACGCCCCAAACAAAGATTGTATGCAAAAGTTATGCCCTCGGGGAGTTGACGTATCAACTACCCCCATCGGGGCCCTCAAACCTTTTGGCATTTCATCTTCCAGGGTTAGGGTTTTGGATTTTCTTTGTTTTAAAAAGGCCTTTGGAGCCTCATTGTAAACATCATCATATTCTTGTGAATGTGTGTATCCATCACATCTCAGTTGCCACCATTCTAGCGAGTTAATTAACTCTATATTTTTACAATTTCTATACATTTCTCTCATTAGTAGAAATTGTGTATTATTGTATCTATGTGTTTCTTGCAATATATCTGTGTATTTCATTGCTATATCTCTGCCTTCATTCTGTTCTCAAAATAATCTGGATCACACTTCAAGTGAAAAATTGATTGAAGTGTTGCCCATTGATGGATGACTTCAACTCTATTCCATCAATTTATGTCAATATGAAAGTATTAGGACCAAGATCCTTACTTATGGTATAAATCCCAAAGACGAGAGAACCCCTCCTGTGAATATTATGTAATAATATTTTAGAGGGGTGTTGCTAGGAGCAACAAGATGGTGATTGTGCAAGGGTTTATAACGATTAGGGGTGTATTGTCTTTAGGCTCACATTGGTCATAGGTTATATTGTATTAGGGGTTTAGTGTGTTTGGGTTCATAACGTGTTAGGGGGTGATTGTGTTAAGAAGTATATTGTGTCAAGGGTCATAGTATGTTGGGGGGTGGGTAGTGTGTTCAATTCTAGGTTATGTTAGGGAATAATTGTGTCAAGTGTCATAGTATATTAGGGGGTTAGTGTGTTTTAGTTCATGGTATCTTAGGGAGTGATTTTTTCAAGGGTAATAGGGGTTTCACTAACATTAACTACTTGCTACTTTGTCCAACCCATTCACCAAGCAGACTAGAGTTCATCCCTCTCCTTATTCGACTTACTTACCGGATGAAAATGAGGGGTTGGGATAAGCAGGGTTAAGGCTAAGCAACTTGATCTAAGGCTAAGCAACTTGATCTAAGGCTAAGAAACTTGATCTGTATCTGGAAATGGAACTATATATGAAACTCTCGTGGTTTGAAAAAGGTGTTACCATGTTAGTTTAACATATGTTGAATTTCGGTCAGAATCTCGGTAAATTTTTTTAATGTTTTTACTTGTTTATGAAAAAAACAAAATTAACAAAATTGAAAAATTAAAAATAAATAACTAATAACTAATTTTGATTTTGTTATTTATTTATTTTTTATATTTTCATAAAGAGAAATAATTTATAAACAATCTAAATAAAAAAAAATAGAAATGTTTTTTAATATAAAATTCATTAAGTAAATTCTTTTTGTATTTGTCAATTGGGTTTAGATTGGGTGGTTAGGAGGAATGATTGTTATTTTCCCCATCCAAATTTGATTCTTGCAAGTGACATGTGAAACTCTTAATAAATATATTATTGTTGAAAACCTTTTTACTTCTAACGTAGGGTTATATATGTTTCACCCAAACATAAACTCATAGTGAGTATTCTTGTTGTTAGAAGCTATTAGTACACTATTCTTGAATATGATTATTCTTGTTATTAGAAGCTACTAATCCCTATTTTTGAATACTATTAACATCCAAATTCTAACATATGGTTGTATAAGTTTCACCCAAACATAAAACTCATGACTTCTTATTGTTAGAAGCCATTGGTACCCTATTCTTAATACTATTAAGATCCAAATTCTAACATAAGAATCTAAATTCTAACATAGGGTTGTATAAGTTTCACCCAAACATAAAACTCATGGTGAGTATTCTTGTTGTTAGAAGCCATTGATACTTGTTTTTTAATACTATTAACACCCAAATTCTAACATAGAGTTGTATAAATTTCACTCAAACATAAAACTCTTAATGAGTATTCTTGTTGTTAGAAGCCATTAGCACCTTGTTCTTAAATACTATTAAGACGCAAATGAAATGAAGATAAACATAAAACATAGCTCGCTCTTGCATAGTTTTAATATACCTATATTATGATGTTCCTTTTCATTCTTTCTCTTTTAAAAATGTGTGAAATAATTAATGAAGATAAACGTAAAACATAGCTCTTGCATAGTTTTAATATACCTATACTATGATGTTCCCTTCATTCCATATATATATATATATATATATAATAATTGAGTAATACACTACATTTTGGACGATAAATAATTAAATAATAAAAAATTTATTTAAAATATATGGGAAGGTAAAGCGATTCTAGTTCCCTTATGTTTTACATGGGATAATATAAGAAGGTTTAAATAATAAGAATCTTATTTGAAATATGTGGGAAGGCAAAGTTATTCTTGTTGGCCCTTATGTTTACGTGGAATGATATAGCAAGGTTTAAATAATAAGAATTTTATTTGAAATATATGGAAAGGTAAAGTGATTTTTGTTGCCCCTCTCTTATATGGAATAATATAATAAGGTGGTGCAAGATCAATAAGAGGAGAATCAATCTTATGCCACTCATTTTGAAGAATGTCAAATAGTCAACCAAGCATAGTAGAGTGATAGAGGCACATTGGATAAGTAAAAAAAACAAAATTAAGAATGTGATTTTTAATTTTAGTTTTTTGAGATTAATGTGATTGGAAAATTACATGCAAAGTGATGCGCATTTATTTTAACTAATTTTGTTGGTTATTCTAGGGTTTTTTACCACGTTCTTAGACCTTTATGTCTTATCATATAAATTAAAATGTAAGGATAAGGAAAACGATGGATACTTGGCTAGTAAATATGTTAATGTTGGTTGGTTGGTTATTAAATAAACTAATGGTTTTCTAATGTATGAGCACAATTATCTATTTATTGATTATTGAATATGATGGTAGAGTGTAGCATATCGATTTTGTAGTTGAGTTCTCACATATACCTACCCACTTAGAGGTATTGTGGCAATATCTACTTACATGTTGTTTCCATATGTAACTTGCCTGATGATCGCTTAGTTACCTCTCATCATCCTAGAAATACTTGGCTATAATATACCACTCTCTATTTAGTCACCTTACATCAGTTTATATGTATGACCTATTTGGGATGTATAGTGCTTAGATAGGGTTCCCCATCACCTCTCCTCTTATCTTTGGATTTTCATGGCCAATTTGACTCTGCTAGACCATTTGGGGAACTTACCTATTATTTAGGATGTACATTGACCTCCAWGCCCCCAATCYARCCCACAATTTGTTAATATGTTTCATTTCATATCCTCAATGGCTCAAATCCATTTGAGAATGATTAATTGGGGATCCATTGAGTCAAACCTTCCTCAAACCTTCCTACTTGCTTAACATTAAGTGAATGATGAATTTCTTGAGACATACCACATTTGTATGTCACGATTTGTGGAACAAAGCACATTGTTTGAAAAAAACACAAGAAAATTTATTGGCCTTGGATCCCATGGTTCTTGGTCAAAATCCATATTACTCTTTCTCCACAATTTGTTTTCCTAATATTTAGCATGACATTCACTTATGCCTTGAGGTCATTTCCTTGCCTATTTATATTGTTCTCCTCCCCTATGTAAAGTTTCTTGGAATCCTTCTTTTCTGCTCTTGACATCTTATTGATCTATCCCTTGTACTCCTCTATTTTATTGGGTTACTTTCTCATGTCATCGTGAACACCTCTACAAGTATCTCTTTCCTTTGTCTTGGTTTCTTCCTCAAAGACTTGTTGTATTTTCCTAGAGCGTCTCCATTGTATTTGTCTCCTCTCACGCCTTGGATAGTTCAAATCCTCTACCTCGAGGGAGATTTCAAGACAACTAGGGTAATAGACATACCACCTTTATGAGGGCACAATGTGTCACTTCATTATTTCATTGTTTTTATATGGTAGCTCCATGGTGTTTTATTGCATTGTATTGGAGATCAAGATCAAGTCAGTGTTGCGGGAAAGTGTACTAGCATGTGTAGGATTTTTAAAGTAGAGCAACACTTCCTTGAAGTCTTGTTACATCACTCATATTCATCCTAAGAATCTTCAACACCTATAACAATGTTTTTCTAAGTGATTTCCTTCCTTTTTTCCTCTTTTCTATCTCAACAAATAAAGTTAATTAGCTCACTAAAGGAGACTAGTAAATTAAATCTAGTTAGTTTTCTATCATTTGTTAATTTGTTGTTTTTTCCCTAGTTGTTATTGAACCCTAATTGACTTACCCTACTTAATATATATCTGTAAATAACCTAATAACTCTAAAATGCTAATTCATTGAGTGGCCATCACCAAAACAACCTTGTCACAATCTTTAATAACCATCACCAACTTATATCAATTTAACTTGTGTTGCTAAAGGAGGAATCTCTTACAAACAAAATTGAAGACAAACTAGATGGTGGGACCTGTTTCCCCCCCTTAGCCTAAGGGTAACTAAGGATATCATGTCTCAAGTCCCATAAGTAGCAGACATGGCGTTTCAAGAGCTATATTGACCAACAGAGCCCAACAACACCCGTGATTTGCCTCCCAACACAGATCAACCAAGGCTCATCACATTCAAGCAACCCAGGCTATGGGGCATGGTAAGCCAACATCACCATGGGGTATGGTTAATCCTTTCTTCATGTAGGGTGTTGTGTTTAATTTATTGAGCATGTAGACAAGGATATTTAGTTGAAGTTAGATAGTGGATCACTTGCTTGAGAAATTGTCTTGGTTGCCTTGTTTCACCTTGGTGGTCAGCTTTTGTTCCCTGGTCCTTTGTTGTCACTGCCGAGGGAAAATGTTGGTTGTGGATCATGATTATCTTCCTAATTCATATGCACATCAAAGATAATGCAAAATGAAAAACCAGTTAGTACATATTTGGCCAGCAATTTCAAATTAACCAAGGAAATGCATCCCAAGACACAAGAGCATATGGAATACATGTCGAGGGTCCCTTATTCATCAGTGGTTGGCAGCTTGATGTATGCTATGGTGTGCACAAGACCAAATATTGCACATGCAGTGGGAGTTGTGAGCAGGTATATGAACAATCCAAGTAAAGAACATTGGGAAGCAGTAAAGTGGATTCTCAAGTATTTGAGAGGTACTAGTACTCATGCATTATGTTTTGGAGGTTCAGACACTGTACTACAGGGATGTGTTGATTCAGATATGGAAGGTGATAAAGATAGTAGGAGGAGTACCAAAGGGTATGTTTTTACTATAGGTGGAACAACAATAAGTTGGATTTCAAAACTGCAAAAGGTTGTTTCACTTTCAATAATGGAAGCAGAGTATGTTGCTGCTATAGAGGCTAGTAAAGAGATGATTTGGTTACAAAGGTTTATGGAGGAATTGGGAAAGAAACAAGAGAATAACAAGTTGTATTGTGAAAATGAGAGTGCCATTCATCTTGCAAAGAACCTAGCCTTCCATTCTAATACTAAGCATATAAAACTCAGGTACCATTTCATACGATCTATCTTGGAAGATGGAAAATTGAAGTTGGAAAAGATACATACTAGCCAGAATCCTACAGACATGTTAACAAAGGTAGTAACTAGGGAGAAACTGAGTTCCTGCTCAGTTTCAGTTGGCCTTCAAGAATGAAGGTGAAGATGAGAAATTTTCTAGGTCCAAGGTGGATCATAGTCCAACATGTACAAAAGTAGTGGAGTTGTTGTGATCAGTCTCCAAGTGGGAGATTGTTGGTTGTGGAGCCTAATTATCTTCCTAATTCATATGTAGGTCAAAGAAACTGCAGGATACACAATTAAAATATTGTAAATTCGTAGTCAATCTCGATCGTTCATTATAAGGTCGCAGATCTGACGATATAAGTTATGTTAGGGCTTTTCCCCTATAAGGAAACCCTCTTTTATGAGAGAATTGTATTGTGTATGTGTCTTATGGCGAATATTGTATTCTGAGAGAGGATACTGTGAGAGAAAGAAGATGAGGTTACAATAGGCGTGTTGGAGGTTGTATCCCTTCATTTTGCTGGATAATAAAAAGGAAGGACTTGGAAATTTCTCTGGTGGACGTAGCCAACACTAAGTGAACCACTTATATCTGTGTCTCTATTGTATTGTGTATCTTCTGTGTTTTATTTCCGCATTTTTTTATTTTGTTGCTCTGTGATCCTGTTTTTCTAACATAAATGGGGTAATATTTGGGGCCCTCCCAAGGGTAAAGTTTCACTCCCAAGCATACTTAACGTTTTCCATCACAAATCGTTTCATATATCCCAAACTTTGGCTATGGCCCATTCTCTCATGAGAAGAAGGGGCTGAAATCCTAGAGGATGATGCAGTTGCTACACACACATATATATATCATTTCTAGATTATAAAGGCCACCATAAAAGCCTCAGTCTAGCTTGAGCTCTACCCCCTCTAATGGTAATCACCCATGTTTGGATGCAAATGAATGCACCAATTATAAAGGACTATTTCCCAGAAAAATATAAAGGAATGAGACTTGAAACCTTATAAAGGGGACTTGCAAATGATAATTGGGTATCAAAATGAAAAATAAGAGGCTCAGAATGAAAAAAGTACCAAGGAAAGGGTATCTCAAGAAAGCAAGTGCCACCTCTACAAAGGCGTTCATAGAAATGGATACCATAAGCCATGAAGGAAGCCTCATGTCATATCACGCTCGCACTTACTCTTGATGGGTTTTTACTTTCACTTGTCAGTCTCGAGACCTATCTCTCTACTTGGGTAACTTGTTGTTCAGGTGGCACACCTAATAGGGTTTGATGAAGGCCCTCCCATACGTAAACTTGGTAACCTTCACAAGGTCTTGGGCTTGGGTGATACTTGAAGAGGATACTGGGGTGAATTGTTCTACATGGCTTCTATCTAAAAATTCAACTTACTTTGCATGATTTAAGGACTATCTGTCTTATGAACATTGGTTTACTCTGTCTTATATTTTGTTTTGTTTTGAATTCCCCTGACATGGTTCTTTGAGGGACGTTTTGGGTTGTGCCCAGGATGTTTTACCCCATTACAGGACTATGGCATGTGTGATGAAGAGCAGTGAGTCATCCAATGACTCAACACCCTCAGGAAGGGGCTCTCACATCCTTGGAACCTTGGATGATGAGAGGATGGTCTTGGTTTTGAGCAGGCTAGTCATTGTGCCACACACATGGGCTGAAAGCCCACAGGCTGGGCATAACACACTAGAGATTTTGTGCACATAGGATGGAGGATGTTTCCTTTGGAGGCACCTTGTCATAACCTAACGATGAGTTTTCACCCCACTTACACCAAGACGTGGCCTTTGGAGGCCTATGATGTCACCTTCCTATCTTTGATGTCACTCTTCTAGCCTTGATGTCATCTTTGGAGGCTAGGGGTTGATGGATCCGAAGGTGTCTTGATGTGGCATGGGTGAAGAGACACCCCCTTGAGCATTGGAGACATGACATGTGGCCTTAGAAGGCCCAACAACTTACCTTGGAGGGCATGGCGTCACCCTACTAGGGTTTATTTCATGTATTTTTTTATTTATGTACATTTTAGAGGCAAATTAAAGGGGTTGACCCTCTTTTATTATGGAAAAATTATTGTTGCAAGGTCATGTATAAATAAATATCTTGACTTTTCATTTTTCATCATAACTTTCCTCACACAAGAGGATTAGATCTGAAATTTTTGCCCTCTTGGGCAACATTGGCTCTCTTACTTATGTTCTATCTCTTGGAGGACAACTTGTGGATGTCTCTTGGCATGTTTTGGGTGGAAAATTATGAAACTAGAGTTTGTTCTTGATTATTCTTGGTGAAGTAAGTAAAATATGCAATTTCATTTTATACATTGAATGTTTACGGTAAATTTACTTGTTCATATTGAATATTTTGATATTGCTTGCCTAAAACCCTAGGAGAGGAGCATAATGTACTTCCTCCTCTCTCTATAACACTCCACCTATTTAATTGTTAAGAGAATCTTGTCTAGAGTAGGATCCTAAATCCCTAAAGTGATAGCACTTTAGGAGTCTTGTTCTAGAAACTTGTTGCTATATATTTCAAGGGTCGAAGGAAGAAGAATAATTTGCTAGAGCCCAAAAGAGCTTGTTCTCTAGCAAAATTCATCTTTTGAGATTTGAAACTTGAAGCCCTAAGGTGATAACACCTCAAACTTCATCTCATCATCATCCTTAGACATTATTATCAACATTGTTTCTCCAAGTACTTATTGTTGTTGTAAATGACTCCATAGCCCAAAAGGCACTAGTTTCATTGCTCTTGTGAAGGAATTTGATCAAACAAACTCTCAAATTTTGTTGTCTAAGCCTTTTACTAACTTTCTCTAACCTTAGCTTAGCCTAAACTACTAATTTAGTTGTTGATGTTTCAAATCTTTGCTACAACCATCCAAACTGTTGTAATTTGTTGCATAACTCACTCTAACTGCTAGTTAACATACTCAGAAATTGCTCGAGATAAGTGTTACTTAATCCATTGGATAAATGCTAAATTTTTATTGTGATTTCATGCAATTTTGATCCATATTTCTTGTGGTTGTTACAAAACTTTATTGGTTGTTATAAATTGTTATCTTGCTGCAATTTTACATCAGCCATTATATATTTCCATTGTCTACTATCTTTGAGGTTTATATTGCTTCTTACACTTGGAAATCTCTCTCTCTCTATATATATATGTGTGTGTGTGTGTGTGTGTGTGTGTTGCTTGCAATTGTTCTTGTTCCAGGCATGTACCCAAAACACTTCTCTTTGCCTCAATTTCACGGACATAGACATTTGACTTAGGTAACCAGTGAGAGGGTCATCCAAACTTGGCCACATCCTTGCTAGCTTATCCCTTGAGGTTACTGAGGACACTTTCCCTGGGATGGACCTCATCCATCCCTAAAATGTGGGGATTTCCTATTAATGTGACAATGGTGGGATATCCTGTAGTTACACGGATTTGGAAACTTGTGTTGGGGATTTGGCATAAGTGCAAATCCCACGATAACATTTTGGCACTGTTACCAAGGAGAATCAAGTCAGTTTTCCTCAACGAAACATCTTTGGTGAGCTTTTTTTGGAGCCCTTATCTTACAAGCTTACCTGACAACTCCACTAAGGATGATCCCCTCATTTCCTTTGATAATCCTTGAGGGGTTATCTGGCGACTCCAAGAAGCTTCGGGAGGTATTCTAATCCTCCAAAGACCTATAAGAAAAGGCTTCCCTATAACTCTCTTGTAGTAAAATCATTGTTTGGTGGAAACATTCCTTTGAATACAATGGCTCAAAATCAATCTCAGACTCAGACTCAAAAATAGAGTCAAAAG
>SNQJ01S0002089.1:4811-15659 GCA_010110895.2 Picea sitchensis
TATATCAATTGAATTTAGCTCGGGTGGTTGGGAGGAATGATTGTTATCCTCCCCCACCCAGGTTCAATTCCTGCAAGTTGAAACTCCAAATATAGTGGTTTCAAGTACCAGGTGCATACGAGATTGTATAATTTCAAGGGTGTGTTCTATTGTCCACTTCATGTGTGTTTATTATTAAGTTAAACATTGCTTTTGTTTAATATCTATGGATGATCCAAATATAAATTCCTCCCATTTAATAACATTTTGTATTCATGAATTTTTTGAACCAAAATGTCAACGTAAAGCAGTAAAAACATTGAAACGTCATAAAATTTTGGTTTGATAGGTAAGTGTGAATGTCAAAATTCAACACTAGTCTCTTCATGATGTTTTCATAAGGACTCTCGGAAAATGAAAAACATATATATGTTTTTATCATGCCAAGTTTTTTTTAATAATAAATTTATTTAGTATTTTGTCATAATTATTTTAAATTAGAAGTTACTGGAGAATGTTTCGTAGTTGGTTAATAAAAGATTTTCTCTTATAAGAGAGAAGTTTAATGAAGAAAAGACTTAGGTTGCTAAAAATATCTATCCAAACATTCCCCTCTCATTATAGCATGTTCCTATAGAACATGTACACAATTGTCACATCATATGAAAATTGGCCCATCCATGGGTCGTGTTGTGCCATGAGTTAAGGGATCATCAACATAGCATGTTGACCTTGCCTCTATCATACACATACCTTGTTATTACTTAAAAATTAACATTAAAATATGAAAAAACCAAGATTCTTTTTTTAAGGATCCATCTCAACATGAGGTTATCCATATCCTTCAAACATCTCTATCATGTGAAAAAGGAAAAAACATTAGGTAAAGTGACGATCCTTATGTCGATATAAGTGTTCACATGTTCACAATAGTAGTGGTAGTGGTGGTGGTAGTCACGGTGCCTCTCTTAGTAATATAATGGTTGAATAGTTGTGTGGCGATTATGCTTGTTTCCTTGATCTCTCTCCTCCTTCTTTGAAGTGGTAATGGTAGTGGCTCTCTTACTAACGTAATGGTTGATTAGTTGTGGGATGATTATGCTTGTTTAGTGGAACTTACTCTCTTCTCCTATGTGTAGCTTGCTTATTTTTGTGTGTGTGTTTATGAATAATAAAGTAGGACCCGAGACTATAAACCAATCCTCTATCTTCATGCTTGTTATCTCACATTGGTTGTGAGTAGTTCATAGTATCATATAAATTGCCTCAACACCATGATCCGTATGCCAATAGATGTATCTACAATGATATTGACCCTCCTACTAACATAATGGTTAATTGGTTGTGGAGTGAATACAATTGCTTGATTAATCTCCCCCTCTCCTACTTTGTACAACCTATTTGATGTTTTGTGTGTTGCTTGTTTGGTCTTCCCTCTCCTCCTTTGTTTGGCATATCTATTGTGTGTGTGCATGAATAATAAAGTCATTTTTCATGTGCATATGTGAGAAATAAGTCATATACATCATAAATGTTGTCTTTGAAATGTTTGTATGAACAATAGTAGTGGTCCTTACTACTAACATAATGGTTGATTGGTTGTACGATGGTTATGTTTACTTGCCTTATGCCAAGTGGTAGTGGTCATTCCTATTAACATAATTCCTTATCCCCCTTTGCAAGCCTCAATACAATATGAACATGCCCCAATATACTATAATCCTTAGGCCAATGGAGGCTCCCACAACCTTCCTACTACTAAAGTAACAATTAATTTGTTGTAAGATGGTTATGCTTGTTTTCTTGGTCCTTCTCCTCTATGTGACATGTCTATTGTTGTGTGTGTGCATGTAAACAATATATCATGATCTCAACCCAATGTACTATGATATGATGCTATGTGGTAGTTATCCATCCTAAAAGCATAATCCCCCACCCCCCTCCATTAGCCTCAATATACCATGATCCTACCCTAATATACTATGATCCTTATGCCAATGGATGTGTCCACAATGTCTTAAAACTGGTAGTGGCCATTCCTACTAACATAAGGGTTGATTAGTTCGAGGTGATTATGCTTCTTTGCATGGTCTTACCCGCTAATCCTTTGTATGCCATATTTATTGTTGTGTGTGCATGTGTATGACCAATATACTATGATCTTGTGCCAATATACTATTATCTTTCTTCCAAGTGGTAATGATACTTCATATTAACATAATCCCCCATTTCCCTTTGCTCTCCTCAATATACCATGATCCTTCACCAATATATCATGATCCTTTACCAATATATTATGATCCTTGTACCAATGGACTTCGAAAGCCTCCATAACCTCCCCACAGTGGTAGTAGTGCTTCTTGCAATCATAATGTTCAATGTCTATAATTGAATATGTTTTATTGATTAGCCTTCCCCTATTCTCCTTTGCACGTTGTGTTCAATGTTATTGGTGTGTGCATGTGGGTGTGCGTGTGAACAAAAAAGTCAAATGTTCCATGAATGCCATCTTGGAAATATTATGTGACTAGAAGTTCCATATCCTCTATTATCTCATTGCCATAGAACCATATTAACCTCAAATTTATAGGTATTCGAAGGATTATAAAGAAAAAAATGCAAATTCCTCATTATTTGTTCTAAGGAAAACCTTGTGGGATTCCCCCTTCCTTCGCTGAATAATTGGATGGACTGTAACTCAACTACCAACCACAATAGTAGTTGGTAACCCTAAGTGATTTGACTAGATTTGAATCAAATGATTCAATTGATAAATCTCACCTTTGGGCTTATAATTTCTTGCTATTTAAAAGATTGTGAAAATGATAGTTCCTAAAGAAAGAAAGGTTATCAGTTCCTACGTAGTTTGGAAAAAACAAGTTGGTTGCAATGGTTGAATCATCATATCCTTTCTCCGAGTAAAGGTCGACTTTTATGAATCCTTCGACTCAAGTTAGCATGATTGAAGGAATCTTATCCAATTTTCTTGGACAACTATGAAATCTTTATTTACATTTATCTTATTTTAATACATCTCAATTTAACAATATAAAAGTTTTTTGATAAATTGATTAGTTTATTTTAAATCAAAATTTAGATTTAATTTTTATTTATTTTTAAGTAGTGTATGACACAAATGACACATTTCTTATACCCGAATTGTTAGTGCATCTCATTTCTTTTACTATAATTAACCCTATAAATTAAATTTATTGTGTAGGTTACAAATAACACATTTCTTCTACCCCAAGTTACAAGTGCATCACATTTTTTTCACTACAATTAACATAAAAGTGATTTATAAAACATCATTGATACCAAAAAAAAATTGTCCATTCTTAAAGTGATTATGGGTACAAGTTGCTATGGTTAATGTGATAGCGTCTTTGTACAGTCATTGGTAGTGCACATTCTCATGAAAAACAGATTGTACTTGGTGGAGTTTAAACTCTTTTACAACATTGTACAAACTGAGTACAATAATTATATTTGATGAGACATTACAGCCTTTCATTATTTGCCACGTATATGAATGAAATAGCTTACCATGGATGGGATTGAACTATATGGATGCAACAAGAATGAAATAGCTCATTGGCAGTTAATTTCTTTAACTCACTTTTTGTATACCTCAGCATTTAAGTACCAATGTTATCAACTATATCAATACCATGTTTTTATATGGATATTCTCTAATTTATAATTATTATTTATGTAATATATTATAAGTTATTATTAGTCAATAGTAAAAACTCCATTGACTGTATATAGTATATTTTGTATTTGAAGTTTTGCAAAGTAATCTAATAATAATATATTAAATATATATATATATGTGGGAATATGATAATATTATTTTTTAATTGATGCAAAGGTATGTGGGTAGGACATAAATCTTCGTAGGGAAATTATATTTGTCAAAGTTAAAAATAAATAAGTAAACAATAAGTTATCTAAATTTTAGGATGATGTCATATTCTTTGCATTATGGTAAGGGTGCACCGAGTATGAGCATAGTTAAGTAGTTGGAAATTTATGGTAGAGATTTGTATGGCCATCGAATAGGTATGGGCATAGTTGTGCATGCGTTTCTTCCATTAAGTTTGTCACCTTTGCTAGCAATACTTGCCTTCCTCCTTGAGAGTCGATGTAGGGGTGTCCCAAGCCTATGGGTATTATGCCACGTTTACAACAAACTCTAGGCTGAAAATTAATAACATACATCTCATTGTTAAGTAGGTATGGGTGTAGTTAGGCAGTTTCTGGAGGTGGCATGGCTATTTGTCAGGGGAGTTAATACATCAAACTCCTCACCTTGCATCACCTTCTTCCTTAAATATATGATAATATTATGAGAGAGTTGTGAGAGAGGATTAAGATCCTCTCAGAGACGAGAGCTTTGTCCAAGAGATCAAAACATTGGGCACAATTTGAAATTGACACCTTGTGAAATGGATAGTCTTATGCTCTCACCATGGTTTGAACCTCATCATTTACGAGTACATTGTGCATTATGGCCAGTGGAATCAACTTCATGGTGAATCAACAAAAAAGCCTCTAGGTTGTGATTCTCATTACAAGATTGCAATTGGGGTGGCCCAAGTAATAGCTTATCTACACCACAATTCTTCTCACAAGATAATTCATAGAGACATTAAATCCAATAATATCCTTCTCAACACCAATGGAGAGGCTCAACTCGAAGATTTTGAGTTGGAAAAAGAGTTGGATGCTTCAATCACCACTGAATCCTTTGGATCCATCTTTGTTGACTCCTTTTGTTATGTTGCTTTAGCTATCCATTACTTTTAATTTTACTTACATGTACATTTGCATACATTTGATGACCCTTATGACTATATTCTCAATTTTGTTGTTCTCATGGTATATATATATATCACGCACCCGACCCCCTAAGTAGCCTTTTTAAGGGATGGGGGTATAAATTTTTCGCTTTCCTACAACTCCCCGAATTCCTTGGATGAGGATGCCATTGCCTTGTGCTCATTGAGAGCTTTCCAACCACTATCACCTTTTCCAAAACTGAGTTCTAGTTCAAGAGTTATGGCATTCCGAAGTTTTCGAGACGTTTTTGGCCAATGGCGATCCGCTTCACTGCGTGGCATACACGTGGCTTCATCTATTTTGTACTGTCCAACCTGGTGCTTTCGTGGCCAAGGTCGTTGCGCTCTAGCAATGATGTGGCCCCTAGAGGAGTGGTTATAGGGAATGTTCCCCAAGTTTTCATGAATATCACGAATATTCCCCAAGCCTTCATTCCTGTACATGTATGAAAACATCCCCAGAGACCCAAAGTCCCGAAGTCTCTTTCCTCTTGAGAATCTATGGTGGAGCTCAACCCACCCTTAAATCTAACGGCTGAGATTCACCCACACCTAAGACATAGTTTAGACATGACAAAAAGGGCCCTACACTTAATTCACAACCAATCCCACGACACCACGTGGAACTATCCATGCACACCGCATCACCATGGTGTCCACGGTCCCGTCCAATCGGAGCTGGATGTTACAACAAGAGAAATTCAATGCTTCGACGCTTAACACACTCTCCTATATCCTTGAATCTCCCAGAGTCTTGGAGTTCTGAAGTTTCGGAGTTCCTCACCACGTACTCCAGCCTTCGGCCTTCGGGATATTCTTACCCCTTGTACCTTACGTTTCCCAGAGTAAGAATTCGCCGAAGTGTTTACGTTGTCCTTCCACTAGTAGATTGAATGGTTGAGAAAGGATCCCAATAGATCCTCAGATCAATGACTCATATCGCTCCCGAATTGTTCCCCATGATCTAATGATTGGCAGGATTTCGCTGTTATAGGATTTCATGACTTCGTGTCCCGTACAATCCTTAACCTAATAATTCCCCGAAGGGTTACCTACTGGAGAGGTCATAAAGCTGGGATGATTGTTTTCTGTCGTTCAATGGTACCACTTACTCTATCCTTCCAATATACTCGATCTAACGGTCTAGAAGGGTCCCAAAGGATCCTTAGATCTACGACCCACGTTACTTCACGACTTCGACATTCAAAGATTTTGGCTATTTAACACCTTTTTACTCTCGGAGTGGGTCAACACTGAATTTGACTGTAGTATATATCCAACGGCCAGGAAAAATCCCGAAGTTCCTTAGATCTACGACCCATGTTACTTCGCAACTTCGACATTCGGGGATTCCGATCGTTTAACACCTTTTACTCCTAGAGTGGCTCAACGTCGAATGACCATAGGACTCACCAATCCAATCAACGACTAAGGTTGATTGCTCGATTTATCGGTTCCGATAACACCCAAAATGTAAATGGATGGCTACGGTAGCACGATCCATTTTACAAAGGGTCTTCTCTGTGCAATAACCTACTCTACTCGTTCGCAACCAGATGTTGACATGTGTCCCTTCCATGACACCTTGGCAGCCAATCTGGCACAGTGCATCATTCTGAGGTCACTCTTTCTATCTCTCTCAGGTACATTATAGTTGAAGGCATGAAACTAGGGATCGATTTGGGTCACGTCTAGTTATAATACTTGGCCATGTGGCTACAGCTTATGTATGGACTTAACAATCTCGTGGCCTTAAGTAACTTCCTCCTGCTAAGTTATTAACCTAGCTTCCTTGGGTCCTTATGCCTTTACCAGGACCCTCGGGTCTTGGAGGCCCTATCTTCTCCAAACCAGAGAATCTTATGTATTTGATGGCCTTCTTTGGCCTTCGACATGCCATTACCACAACATTACATCCCTTTCGGGGGTCGCCAATCGTTTCCTATGGTTCTAATTTCCTTTCTCTTAGAATCATCACTGCATCAAATTACACATTTATCTTTAATTCTATACCTCTATTCCTTATGTACATAGAAAGCACAGATAGAGGTTTACTTTCTTTGTCTCAGAATATTACAATATAATTATATTCAACTGTGAAAGGCATGCACCAAACTTGTCACCCCACAATCACTAGAATGCAGGAGTTTACAAATGAAAACAAGCATTATTACCATTAATCATGCAATGCACATCTATAACACAATCACATACATCCAATCACACATTTCAATAAAATTACACATAATATGTGAAATACTTATCTGTATTGTAAGTTAGAGCTACCAAACAGACTGTGGGTGTTTGCCTTTCCACCCAACCTTAGGCTCAGATGCATCCACTCTTATCACTCTAGCCACCCTTGTGCCAAGCCATGATACCACCAGGGAGTTCTCTCTTTTCCTTGAGTCTTTTGCAAGATCCTGGATGTCACTCTACTTCTAACTACTATTGGTGAATATTTTTCCTCACGCCCCACCTAGCCCAAGCCTCTTCAAGGTTTTTCAAATGCCTTCCCAACATCAAGCTCGTGGCCTTCTTTCTTTGGCCAAGGTTGGGTCTCTAGCCTATTAGGCCAGTCAAAAGACAATCCTTGGTCTTCCAATATCCACTTCTCTAGAAACAACAAAAGTTTCCCTTCTTCCCACTGAGCTCAGGGCCTCCGCAGGGTTTATCGGATGCCTTCCCAGATGGATTTCTTTCCAGCCAACATTAAGCCCCTGACCCTCTTTTGCTCCAGTCTTCTGCAAGATCATAGAGGTCACTTTCCTTCTCAATACTCTTGGTGAAGATTTTTCCTCACAAACCGCCTAGTGTAGGCCTCTTCGAGGTTTTCCAGATGCCTTCTCGACATCAAACTCGTGGTGTTCTTTCTTTGGCCAAGGTCAGGTCTCTGGCCTATTAGGCCAGTCAAAAGACAATCCTTGGTCTTTCGATCTCCACTTCTCTGGCAACAACAAAAGTCTCCCTTCTTCCCATTGAGCTCAAGGCCTCCACAAGGTTTATCAAATGCCTTCCCAACTGGATTTCTTTCCAACTAACATCAATCCCCCGACCCTCTTTTGCTCGAATATGTGCTTAGGGTCTTCTATCTCGCTTTTAGAACTCTCTTCCATTCTCCTTTTTCTTTTCTACCTTTTTTTTTATTCTCTTGCACGCCTCCCCCCCCTAGGAAGGTTCTAGACCTATCCTATTCCTTTTTCTAGAAGGAACTCAGGTCAATCTATGCTTGTAGGAAGACTACACTCTGTGGTACTTTGGGCTGACAATTTTTTGTCTTCTCAGCCATGCCCTCCATGCTTCTATTCATTGGGGTAATTGGTTGTTCAACCACCAATCCTTTTCTCATTGACTGATTTTTTCCTTGGGATCAGGATGCAACTTATTAATCCAGATCAAATATTTTAACAAAGAGGATTGGGTCATCTTGGAATGATGAACCCTCTCTACAAGTTTCCTCACTCTTTCCTCTAGTGGTATCATGGCCAGTACTTTAAGGCTTCACCCACACAACCAGTTGTTGGAAATATAAAAAATAATACATGTACATTGTTCACATGCCATGGCATGGTAATCATAAGTAATGATTAATTACAATTCGAGGGAAACAAGGGTGTTGCAATCCCTCCCCCTTCAAAGGAACACCGTCCTCAATGTTCTTTCTCAGTAACACATGTCATGCCTTTGTCATTCAACTGCTTCAACATACCTTCTTATTTTCCCTCATAGTCTGGTCCTTTTCCAGATCCTCAACATTCATCATATGCCTACAACATTTCAAACAACAAGCATGTCAAATCACAATTTTGTGCATAAACATTTTATTGTTGTTCATAATTAAAGAGGAAATTTTCATAATCCAACACAATACTTATCTATGCAGTTTATGGATGTGCATCCATATGGCTGTCTCGTTAACTTGGCTCACTATTTTCCTTGACATACCCATTGTGTGTCACTCACCCTCCAAGCCCAGGCTCATGAATCCCATTCTCTGTTATACAGTCCCTTGGGCGATCCATCTTGCATTGCCAAAGATTTCTCACACAAGAATATTTCTAGAGAATTCATCGAGTCTTACAGTCGAGACATCCCTCTGGCTCACTTTGCCAAGGCGTCCCTTTGGCTTGTGTTACCACAACACAACATATTCTAGGGAGATCATGGCTTACCACATGTTTCTCATGTCTCAACAATATTACTTTCATGCTTTCTAGCTTTGAAAACCTTCATCTATCTTCCCTAGACAAATCATTTTCGTCTCACCTGTATCACATGTATACAAAATTTTTGTGAGACGTTATCATCAATTCCAATTCAAAATTTTCTTGCAAATATGTCACCTAAGATTTCCAAATTCCATATTTTATTTTCAGATCTATTCTGCACAGGAACCTGATTCACAAGTATGGGATTTTCCTTCCCATAGACGTTTAGCTCAACATGAAATTGTTCTTCCTTATGGGCTTACAAAACTGCCATATCCAAGACCCTTCTTCTTGCAATTTCAACTTCAATCAGCCAAACAATTTTTATTTCTCATGCACATTATATTTTCATTGCACACTTGCAACGGCTCATAAATAATTTCAGAACTATGCATACTAACAATTAATTCATTTACTCAAAAAGGAAATACCATTACTTGCTCATGCTTTACTTTAGCATACCAAGCCTTTTAACATGCAATCATACATCAAATGAATTTAATCAATGTGTCATTTTCCATGGTCACATTTACACACAATGCACCCTTGCATTGATTTTCAGATTGTTAATTTTTACATTAGGCACTTTTCCTTTGTGGGTTGGAACTCAACCAACCTTTTACCATATGGTTCCTTTATACATATTTATTTTTATAGTAGGACTATGTTTTTTCCGCTTCAGTTGATCATGAACTGAAATCAACATACATGAAACTAAAAGTTTCACATGAATGCATTCAAGCACTCTTCCTTCATTGGTAACCAGGGTGCCAACACTCATGGCCACCCGATTTATCTTTTCTTTAACACCTCTACAATTCAGGTAGAGTATTGGAAGGTCCTCCTTCCTTAATGGGCAATCCATTGTCTTCCCTCTTATGCAATCACACATTTCCTTAATGCATTCAATTTCAACATGCTACCTATGCACACTTTTGTTCCCAACCACTCTTGATTGGTCAATGTATCCAAGATACTACTTATTCATGAATTTGTTTCTTGCAATGATTCTAAATCATCCTTGAATAGCATAGTTTTCCTCTCTTTATTATTCAAATTCTTCTTTCCTGAATCTTACCCTACTTGGGTAGCAATGGCATACAACAACCACTCAAAATTATTTGCATATTATTAAGATAATGAAATATTTTCAGAAGGAATTCTTACCAAATCCATTTCCATTCCCACGTCATATGAGCATGAGATATTTTATACATGTTCTAGCTTCTAGCTCCCTCTTTTACATTACCTCATCAATGGTGCTTCATGGGCTCCCAAATCCCTTTCAACAATATTTTAACAACAACCTTCTCATAGTCATCCTCTGCTTGAGATTGTCCATCATTGGCAACTATCTTTCCTAATAGTTCCAATCATTTCCTACACAAACATACATTATCACATTCAAACTTATTCCAATGGTCATGTTGATTAAAATGCATGTATATAAATCAGTAAAACATTTTCAGATATGCCCCAATATATCTCTATGCACTCTACCACATTACCCTTAATGTTTTCATGAGTGTAATCAAAATCAAATTTTTAGTTGTATCTATAGTTATAAAACAATCAACATCCTCATGCTAGAAACATTTACATGTATCAACATATCAATTTCTCATTCTAGAGAATCACAATAGACAACAAGAAAGGAGTCAAGGGACTCTTCCATTTTTCCAACTCCTTCTACACAGCCCTGGACTTCTAGTCCAGCTGAATTATTTCCCAAGGCCTCTCTACCTTTACTCATTCACGGGTTTAACCAAGTTTATACATGATTGTTCATTTTTTCCTTTTACCAACTGTACTTGTTT
>SNQJ01S0002089.1:15709-132910 GCA_010110895.2 Picea sitchensis
AGTTGTATCTATAGTTATAAAACAATCAACATCCTCATGCTAGAAACATTTACATGTATCAACATATCAATTTCTCATTCTAGAGAATCACAATAGACAACAAGAAAGGAGTCAAGGGACTCTTCCCTTTTTCCAACTCCTTCTACACAGCCCTGGACTTCTAGTCCAGCTGAATTATTTCCCAAGGCCTCTCTACCTTTACTCATTCACGGGTTTAACCAAGTTTATACATGATTGTTCATTTTTTCCTTTTACCAACTGTACTTGTTTCCACAACTACACTTTTAAGGCTTACAACTTTGTTAAACAATTCAAAGTTTTAGGGTGAGAAAAATATATTCCTCCTTTTCTCCTTCTTTGCTTCTGCAATTTACTCCTTGTTGGTATCTTCCTGCTCTTTTCCTTGAGAAACCTTGGTTAGGTTCACCTTAACCTTCTTGGATAAATCAACATGCTACAACAACAATATTTTTGTTCACAATGAATTATGAACTTGTGCATTCTTCCCATTACCATTTAATTATCCAAATGGTCAATGTTCATTTGTTAGTCTTCCATTCATGCATTACGTTTTAGAATGTAATCCAAGATTCTTATATATATAGGCTCACAACCCACTTCCCAACTCTCAATAGTCATTAATGTTGGGACTTTGTTCTCCTGACATAGTCTTTACACAGTTCCTCCACAGGGAACTCCTTCAGTATGCAACTTCCTTATTGCATATCCATCACTATTTATGATGGCCTCAACCTTGAGTCAATTTCAACTTTACCATTTCAACTTTTACCAATATTCCACAGGGAATATAAACCTGCATTCTTATGATGCATTCTAAATCACATATGCACATTATCCCATTGTGCTATTATGCACAATGCTCCTACTTCATGCTTCATCATACTGTGTGTCTATTATAGCCATGCTTACAACTTTCATTTCTATATCAATCGAAATTTAGTTGGTTCATGAATGTTCATGACCATTTACATCCAACCTTTAAGGCCAAATCAAGTTGCTTTTTATCATGACAACATAACATCCTTGCTCATGAATTCTTTCATCAACCTATACTAGCCTTTCCTAAGGAGATGACACAGATCTCCCTCAGGATACTATTCAAATCAATACAGTCATGACTGTTATCCCCTATCCTAGGGATAACTAAGGAGATTATGTCTCGAGGCCCACAGGTCCTAGACATGGAGTACCGAGAGACATATTGACTTGAACCTTGGGTTCCCTCACTAGTCACAATTTGAGAGATATTGTCATGGAAATTGAGCGATAGATTGGGAAAGGCCATAGTGCCTCTCCTTTTGTTGAAACAAGCATTGGCCTTCCAAGTCAACTAGTCCATAGTCAATACTATCAAGAGATAATGAATGTTGCACATGCTAAAAGATTACAACCTTCAAGCCATGAAATCGCCATAAATATCAAAATCGTAGCAAAGATCTCATTTCTCATCCTTTCATATATAAATATCTTTCTAAAATACAAAATTGATAAATTATTACAGTTTATAAATAATAAGAATAATAATTAATAAATATATGAAGACAAAAAAATGAGTATCCATATTTATCAATTTGATATGTGCACATGCACATACATGGATGCATATTTGGTAAAATATTAGAGACAAAAACAAAGTTAATGAAGGGTTTGATTCATTCCAGTGTTGAAATGTTACGTCAATTTGAACATTTTTTACATGTGGTTATGGAGAGGATACCTTCAACATTCATGTGGAGTAAAATTATCAACTCATAAATTTTATGGGTTAAAAAACTACCTACTCATAATTTTCTCCTTATAGAGGTACCCCATGAACCATCTCTCTCTCTCTCTCTCTCTCTCTCTATATATATATATAATTTAAAATGTTTAATACTTTCACCTTCTTTTATGGCCTTCTCCTCATAACTTGGACTCTTATTTAATATATATTAAATAAGAGTTTGCCTATATATAAGGCCACATATATATATATATATATATATATATATTCGCTTTCAAATCTAGCACAAAATCTAGCACTTGTGCAAAGTTTTCACAAGATGCTTGAGTAATGTAACATATGGAAGTAAATGCCACTGTCACCTAAGCAAGCACTTCCCTCGTTTTAGTGAAGGATAGAGATCTAACACAAGGGAGGCTTCCTTGATAACCTCAAGGGATCCTATATCAAGCTAGAAGCAAGTCTACGCCCCCCTGTGTCATTTGCTTGAATAACTAGGGTTGAGATAAGGGAAAGATAAGTTAGGTGTGGTACATTGATTGTGCATGTGTGAGAGATATTAGTGGGACAATCAATGATGTTATCTAGGCGAAGACAATGAAGTCAATGCTCCAAAACACTAGCTATCAAAAGGAAAATGAAATCTGAAATAAACTTGTAAGTAAGGGATAGATTTATAAGCATGTAACAAGTTTATGACAATGGAAATGTAGCAGATCTAAAATCAGAAAGGAAGTGAATGAAGACATGCCAAATAAAAATGAGAATACTTGTAAACCATTGACCAATGATTGCATAAAGTAAAGGGTAAAGGTTGAGAAGTGTCTTTAAATTCACAAGAATACGTCAGAAAAATACCAATGTAAAGGCTGTTAGAAAAGTGTGGGTTTACTCTTGTTATCCCCGATATCTAGGGATAACTAGGAGATCATGTCTCAAGGCCCACAGGTCCTAGACATGAAGTACCGAGAGGTCTCGCGTCCTAATGTGTCCTAGACATGAAGTACCGAGAAGGATTGACCTGGTGGCATGTCTCGAGGGCCCATCCTTCTTCTTTCTTCACCAGATTTGTCCTTTCAGCAGCAACAACACCCATCACCATCATCTTGGACTTGCATCAGAGAGGACTCTTGCCCATGAGGTAATTGGTCCACATGATCATGACATGTGTCGTGGTTTTGATCATTACAACCTTCTTATATATGCATTAGGTCTTCTTCATTTTATGATGATCATGGATCTTACTAATTAACTCACCGGACCATTGTTGTGGCGATTGATGGGGCACTTAGCAAGTTGATATTCATGGTTCTTTGTCATCCACCAAGGGGATTTGTGGTTTACCATCCACTCCCACCATTTTATCATTTACATCTTATCTCCGCATCCATCCCATCTCCCCTAGTCCGCCATTAGGATGACCTGAGGGTTACACTTTGTCTTGTGGGAAGAAAGGCTAAAGGCCCGTGGGTACCAACATCCGGTAAAAGATAAGTTTACAGGGAAATAAAATCCTTAGAGATGTTTCGCCTGTGGAATCCTCGAAGGCAATAAAAGCCTCTCGGATAAGAAACTAAAGGACCCTAAGAAAAAATAATAAAACAAGACCTAACTAAGAGGATGGGAGGTCTCACTAATGAAAGCCAACCCATTATGTCTTATAGGAAATCCAACAAGCATGACATTTCCATCATCCGCTCACCATGCCGTGGCGCTTGACCTTTGGTTGCATGGCTATGGTGGGGGTCTCATCACGAGCCTTTATCATCTCTCGCTAAGATACCAGCAGTAACATCGTCAGCTCGGGTCACCGTGCTATGGTCCTCCAATTTTAATCTCAAGTAAAAGAAAGAGTTGGCAAATAAAAGATAAAGGCAATAAAGGGCTTCGACTACAACCGAAATGGGTTTTTTTGGGCTGTTTTGCAATTTTAGCCGGATTTTGCTATTTTAGGGCCGATTTGTAAATTAATCCGATTAAGGATTAGGGTTTTGGTATCTACGGAATACCTAAAAACATTGTATATATTGCATGGCTAATGGTGAAATTCGATAATGAAAAAGAAAGGTTTTCCATTGAGGGTTTCCAGAAGATCTCAGGTATTCGTATGAGCCATTGATTAATTTCAGATTGCTTAAGAATATATATATGCATTGTTTTACTTCGCAGTTTAAAACTTACGTAACCAACTATACCATCGCATGTGGTCCAACTCTCTGTCTGTTTCATCCAATCGATCGGTGCATCCGATGATGTTGCATAATAGAACTGAGAATAGATAAGCTCAAACCGTTGAGCTCTCATGATGGATTCTTCCTCAAAGAAAACCCCGGGTTGCAACGTATTTAGATAACTGGGCTATCAAATACTTAAGGAACCACTCAAGCAGGAATGTCAGTGGAGGGTACCTGATAAGACTCTTCGGCATCGCCACTCTCACGCGATCCGAGATATGTCCGGCGGTCGCCCGCCTCGAAATTAGCTAGCACCTGCGTCGACGTCGTATCCAATAACCGAAATGGCTGAGGAAGGCCATCGCCAGTTCACAAAAATAAGAGTATCATGAACGATCAAGCTCTACGTACCATTTCGCCAAGACTCCCAATAAGAGTGCGCGAAACAATCACAACTCCGACGGAGTCACCTTCGAGTTAGATGAACACCACAAGTGGAAAGTAGCCACGTGATCACCCCGATCTTCATTAGGTTTGGCCTCGAACTTTGGGATGTCCTAAGGAAAATTGGTTGACATAGGAGGCCAACACGTATCATGACAAATAGGATCATTTAAAAAAACCTTGTCAAATCAGCAAGTGTAACGCTGCTGTGAATGGTATTTTGTTGTCGATAGTCGATGTTGGGTCCCTGAGTTTGATCGGTACCAAGTTGCTGTGAAAGTTTGATGCCGGCCCGAATTCGTAGAAACCATGGCCCCGACTAGCGTAAGGGTTTTGCATCCGAGGAGACATCATTGTCTGATTCCTGCGAAGGACATATAGGATGTTGGGCATTCATCGTAGTTGAGGGACTTTGGGAAGGATTAATCCATGCCGGTCCCGAGGGGAGAGGCATAGAGGTCTCCGTCCCGGGTTCCATTGACCGTGGAAAGAATTACCCCGTGACCAGACATTCCAGCGAAGGAATCTATCCTGCCCCGAAAGTTCCGTTGTCCGGTATATGTGCCCCAAATAAGGAATAATAGTACCCCGCGCTCTACAGACCGCCCAAAATGGGTGTGCCCCCGGATAAAAAGTACGATGCGAAGTAAAGAGTTACCAAACGTCCTGCTCCAAACAAACGACTTCCATTTTAACCTAATCGCGTAGCTTCTGCGCAAGCAGTGTTCCTGACTCCGCTCCAAAATAGACTCGTGCAGCGTTCATGGATCGCCGGTGGCAATCCACCGAAGGGGACGGCGATATGACCTCCAGCAAGGAAAGTACTGAAAGGGACAGAATGCCCTTAAAGCCGACCTTGGTGCAGGAGCCGCAGAGCTCCTCGCCCGCACTCCAAAGTCTCCAGAAGTGGAGGCGAGTACGGACCGGGTACCAACCAGGGTATACCGTGATGAACGGAGCTTGCCGCACTAGGTGTGTAAGGAGGTGGGCCATGAGCAGATGGGGCTCCGGCCCACTGCGGTTATTTAGCCGCGCCGAGACCATGGTGGCCCTAATCACTGACAAAGGCAAGTTAGGAGAAGCTTCTCCCCTGGTAACAACAGTGATAGGAATAGAAGAATTCCCAGAAGAAGTGGCATCTTTTGTTTCCATTGTTGTGTGAGTCACTGTCTGGCGTTTGTGAAATTGTATTGGTACAATAAACGATGGCCATGTATTAGTGGTTGGGGTTTCAAACGAGCTGATATTGGTGGTTGATTCCTCTGGGGTTGTTCGGGCTCAAAAGCCCCTGGGGCTGTTTCGAAGACTTTGATGGTCTAGCTCGCCAATGGTGACGCGTTGGTGGTTCCAGATAACGGGCTTAAGCAGTTCCGTGTTTCATGACTCGGAGGAGTCTTCAATCCTCCACCGTAGAGAAGATTCACGACATTAAGGTATTTTACACTTAACAAAACAACAACACAAATACCAAAAGAAAGCCCCTAGAAGATAACCGCGCGAATTAAAACTAGTTAAGAACGCTATGTAACAACCAACACTAGAGCAACTAATGGCGGTAAGTGCAACTCGACACGGCACCTCCGTATACTCAGCATGGCCTGATAAGTTCATCCTAGGTGGGCTCGGCTGTATACCCCCGCATTTACCTGTGTATGTCCCTAGAAAAAGATTGGCAACTGGTTTGCCAACACGCGAACAGCCACCAAGCAATACGGCAATGGGTAGACCACAATGAGCAGTGGATCAAACTCCTGCTAAGGGTATCGAGAGCAAATGGTAAGGAATAAAAATGAGGACCTTAAACGGATTTGAGACCCACAAAGCCCCCGTGGCAAATGCAAACGATGAATCCCTTTAACAAATCCTTCAATATGTTCTCCACTATGCTTGGTCCAAATTTTGAGGGGTTATCTCCGCCACCTTCTTACGCGACCCTCGTATTTAGCCCTCGCGGTTAGAGGTGGGGGTCCCTGACAACTTCTTCAGAATCGACTTCTACCCCTATTGATGACTCCAATGTTTGATTTGGTGTCCTGAGAATTTACTCTCCAACCTATTCCAAGGCCTCTATTCCGAAAGCTAGTGTATGCAATCTCTACAAACGGAAAAGTCTACTCTGATTTCAAATTTCTTTGAATGCTGTTTTAATGGCCTTTTAAGTCACAAGGTGCTAAAGTGAAACCATGGTGTGTAAAAAGACTCAAAGCAAAATGAATGAAAAAAAAAAAAAAAAAAAAAAAAAAAAAAAAAAAAAAAAAACCAACAACTTTTCAACAAGAAAGACTCTTTTCTTTTCAAAATTACTAAGATTTCATGCAAGAAATATGAAGGACTTCTTCACTTCAGATCAAGGAAGCTACTTATTCTTTAAATGCATCAAGAAAAACTTATGCAAAAGGACTTATTTCCTAGCTACCGATGCAACAACCCAATCTTCAACCCAAGAAAAATGGAAAGAAGTATTTTATTTTATTTTATTCGCAAAATAACGCGAATAAGGAAAAAAATGATGACAAGAACAAAACCAAGAGAATGAAAAAAAAAAAAAAAAAAAAAAAAAAAAAAAAAAAAAAAAAAAAAAAAAAAAAAAAAAATGCAAAAAGCAATCAAGAAAGCACAAATTCCAACACTTGCCTAAAACCATAAACAAATATTTTTCTTTGTCTTTTCTATCAAAACATCAACTAAACAACCCAAGCTAAGGATAAGATGCTCTAACCTCACCGACCGTAGTGTTCTCGTACTCAGACCCCTTCAGTGGAGCTCTTCTCACCATAGAGGGGGGGATGACCGCCCCACCCAAGATGAAAAGTTGCAATCAAGCTTCCCATAATCGTTACCTTCAAGACAACACGCTGCCAACGCTGTCGAGATACAATAACAGATCGTACCCACATAAACCTATGTGCCGCTGGTCCAGATAAACCGAGATAAAACAACACACAGCCCGGTATACGAAAAAGGCCTCCGTTATTGACAACCAGGGTCTCTCAAAGGTTTGGATGCTATTACTTCAAAAGAAAAGGAAAAATTCTTGCAAAAGAAAACAAATGCAAAGAACAACCAACACAATAAGACGGACTGAAAGCAAGATAGTAAATCAACAAGATCTTTGTGACAGATCTTCAAAGCCCCCGAGAAGGTAAACCTCTCGATGTGGAAGAGGAGATCATTCTGCTTTCCTTCGGCTCTACATCACATCAAAACCACTACATCAGCGCTCAAAACGTAATGTTAGCGGTCACATCGCAAGTAAAGCCTTCTGCAGTCACAAGGTGGTACCTCTTTTTTGTGTCCCAGAATAAATGTCAAGCATCAGCCAAGGAAAACTGTATTGATAACCGTGCTCCCCGCTAGCATTGACCTAACAGACAACAAAAATAAACAAAGAAACAGACACTAAACTTCGTACCACCCAAAAGACCTTTAACCAAATCCAAAACCCTAAGATAAATAATATCCTCGACGCCTAATTTCGCTAGGTATTCTACCCATGCATCAGTTAGGCTTTAAACTTGATGCGAGATCACGACCCTTTAATACATAACTTTAACTTTCTACCTCAAACCTCAAACCTCTTTTCTCATGCAAACATGGAAGAACCAACTAACCTTTTATCGATGGTTGGTGTAGATCCCTCCTGAGCTTTTATCCCTCATTACCAAGCCCTTCCAAAAAGAGATCCTACAATCACGATAAAACTACGCATGCATGCCATTGATCTACTAGAGGGTTATTAGGAGATTAAACATAAATCAAATAAAACATATAAGACCTATGTATTTGGGACGAAAAGTATCTTTTTATTAATCTCAAAACGAATCAACTTGATAATGATCATAGAGATCTACCAATCGTCTCGATCCTCATCCTGGTTTCCTCCTCTCTCTTCTTTGCCCTCCAACCGCTTTGCTTGAATTCTCCCAAGTTTGATGAAAGGCCAAAGGGTTGGGACAAACGGATTCGAAAATTCATGCAGTTTCTTTGATATGATTTTTCCTCCTTGAATAGGACCCCTACCCTTTATAGAAGAAGGAGCTAGGGTTTTAGATGAACTCCCACCATGCATGGCTGGGAGTTCCGTTAACTGACCCAAATCTTTCGTCCTAGCTGAAACTTTCCCATTTTTCTTTACAGGTAAACGCCGGTAGTGGAAGCCACCATGCTCCAACGCAAGATAAGGCCCGCTCCAACGCCTTCAAAGAAGGGGTTAGGGCGCCGGGTTAATGGATTTGAGAGGTTTTGAAGAGTCCGCTCAGCATGGCTTTGCAAATGAAGGGCAATGAGTTGGCCCGATGCCGTGTAAGCATGATAGTGCAATTTAGAGTTATAACACCTGATTTTGGACTCTTGAAGGAATGGCAAAAATGCATGTGAATGTTCCTCCAAAAGAAGCCATTAAGATCCTCTACAAATAACGCTCAACAACTTCTTTTCATGAACGGTTGAGCCTGTGGACCCCTCAATTATGTTACAAGCAAATCATTTTAGAATCCACTACAGTGAAAAACTTCTTCACATGACTCTTGCAATGAACAATAAATATTTCAACAACTGCATGCTGGATACAAGTGATGGTGCAAATATGATGTCTCAAAGTCATGCAGCAAATGGCCTAAAGGTAACCAGACTCCTGGCTAAAAATGTGTGTGGATTTGAATCCAGTGCCATACCCAATAATATGGTGTGATTGAAATATCGAAGTACAACTTAAGGAGTTCCCCGAGAAGACAGTCTGAATATATATTATAGTTGTTGATGTCCCGATGTGGGAATGATTTTGTCTTAGAAGTTTGCGATGATATGGTCTCTTTAGATGGATCTCACATTTTTGCGCTTACCTTTGAAAGATGGGACAATTGGACGATTACTCAATGTGCCACTAACCGTAACTCATGTACATGATGTTGCCACTCCTGAGAATGAACCACAAAAAGATGTGATACAAACTCTTCAAGAATACTCTCCGTAAGACATGCCTTAATACGGAAGAAGACTTTCACCGCATTGGAGTGGCCCAAGAAAGAAGAATATCAACAACTTCTAGACCACTCAAAGTAGCACGGTGAAATAATGGAAAAGACCAGCATAAGATCACAAAGCGTATACATCCGGCCCCAACAAGAAACTCTTTACCCTAAGCCCACTCCACCTCCCTCACAATACACTGTATTATTCAAGGAACCTAAAAATGCAAGAGATCCGAAAATACAAAGAGGAGAGTTAGCATGGATGTGGGATATTCAGAAGGAGACCCTACTAATGTAAAGGGAAGTGTACAATCATGGCTCGACCTTCCAAGGTCGGAATGGAATCAATAGATAACTCTTATTACTTGTCCACCTTAGAAGGAAGAAGGCTTCATTACCTTATCAACAATGGACACCTCAAACTCCCACCCGGTGGTGGGACATGACCCTGGCAGTGTAAGTATTATAGGTAGGCATTTCAGTATTATACCATTCAGACGATTGTTTGTTTCCTTTATATATGCATTTGATCGCTTTTGTCTCATATGTATACATGACATATTTTGTTGGGTGGCAATATCACCCCACCTTTTGTTACCGATGCTTTCTTGTCAAGTGTCATCGTGTCTACATGTTTATGCCGTAGATGCCGAGGTTCTCATGCACTCTACTATGAGCACATGTCCCCGATTTGTAGCCATAAGTTATCCCCCGATATCTAGGGATAATAACTAGAGATCATGTCTCGAGGCTCACAGGTCCTAGACATGAAGTACCGAGAGCAGATTGATCTCGAGATCATGTCTCGAGGCCCATCCTTCTTCTTCTTCTCACCAGACTTGTCCCGTTAGGCAAAGAATGCCTTCCATCACCACCGGCTTGGACTTGCATCGGAGAGGACTCTTGTTCGCTGTGAGGTAATTGGTCCAAGGTACATGGTATGTGTCGTATTTGATCATTACAACCTTCTTATATGCATTAGGTCTTTCTTACTGCATGACTCCGCTTGGATCTTACACTAATCCACTTGACCACGGTTAGGGTGATTGATGGGGTGACTTTCAAGTTGATATTCATGGGTTTTGGTTAGCCACCAAGGGGACGTAGAGCCATCGCCCACTTCTACCCATTTTATCATTTTACATCTTATCTCCGCACATCCATCCCATTCGCTAGTCCGACCATTAGATGACCTTTGAGGGTTACACTTTGTCTTGTGGGAAGAAGGGGCCAAAATCCCAAAGGGATTATTGTTGGGTAAAAAGATAAAAGCCATAGGAAATAAACCTAAAGATGCTTCACTGTGGGAATCCCCCGCCGAGAAGGCAATAAAAGTTTCCCATAAGAAACCAAATGGGACTCCTAAGAAAAATAATAAAACAAGATCCAACCAAGAGGATGGATCTCTATCACGAAGCTGACCTATTGTGTTCATATAGGTATCCAACACTAAGATTGATTGTTATCATCCGCCTTACCACGCCGTAGAAGTGACATTTCATTGCATGGCCAAGGGAAAGGGTCTCATCACGAAGCAACCTTCTCATCTCAAGAAGATACTAGTAGTAACACTGCTACCTTCATCACCAAGCTAAGGCAGTTCCTCGTCGCACCTTGAAGTAAAGAAAGAAAAAGCAATAAATAAAAAAGATAAAGGCAATAAAGGGCTTGGAAAATGCATCCATGACAGTACAACTCGCCTCCTACAAAAAACACCCACAGACAACACCACCTACCCTTGGTCTTACTGTGATTCGACATCCCTAAACCATATCACCTCATAAAACATGGTTTGATCTTCCGAGGAAACTTTCATTCTTGTGGGTATTAGCCCAATAGGCTGCCTGCCGGTTTCTTCACTTTGTATAGTAGATCCGGTGTAATGTCTTTGAGCTCTGATGATATGTTAGGATTTCATGCATGTATTTGATAACTTTAATGGCTGTAAATATGATTTGCATTGCTATGATCCCGAGGGACCCATGAGCCCATGGAGGGCGAAGTCTTTTGATGTGAGGACCATACCCGACGGATGTGTACCAAAGGGACCGGTACACATGGGGGTATGATTAGTTCGACCTCCATGGGTCAAGAGCCCATCGATGGTTGCTAGGATGGCAGAGGCGGACAACGTCATGATGAGCCCATTGCATGAAGAAGACAAAGCGACGCCCTACTGTGACACTTCGCAGATCGCCTAGGGGGAATCAAACACCCAGATGAGATGATTTATTTTGATGGACAAGACATCACCAGAGGCAGCTGGACGTTTTCTCGAGCATGTGGCAGGCCGGGATCATTTGGCACGCAGGTAGCTTGCGGTGAGACCCAGAGGGGCCAACGCTTTGCCTCTTGGATGCTTCTATCTTGCTCCTAAAAAGGGCCAACGCTCTCAGAGGGCCCGACGCCCCTTTAGCTCATAATTGTGACATTTTTAGCATTTAATGTGATAAAACAGTGTGATATTGTTAAGTCACGTAAGGCTGTCTTTAATGACCTATTTTGTAATTAAATTTCATTAGGATGATATAAATAGAGATCGTGGAGCCTCATTTTTAAAATGAACACAACTCACTCTCTTGTGAGAAAAACATTTTTAGTCTTTTGCCTTGGTATATTAGCTCTTGGAAGTGAGGCTTACACTTGTGGGAGGATCATTCTTTGGCATGTTTATAGGTTTTCTATCATCATTGAAGGTTTACAATTAGGCTCTGATAAGCCCCTTTCATTGATTTGTAAGTGTATTTCATGCAAAACTTCTTAATTGAATGGTTGCAAGTTAACCCTTAATTTCTATGGTTACATTGTTATTATTTTGCTTAATCATTGAAAAACTAGGTGTGCCACACAAGCAGGTCCTTGCCCCTCATGTCCCCATGATAGAAAACTTGCTTTAGGCATTTGATTAAGAAGGATATAGACTAGCCATTGCTGCTAATCTAGTTCCCCTTTTCCGAAAGGTTAGTTTTGAAACATATATTGAAGAAGGAAGACGTCCCCTAGGCCTCCACCTGAGTTTACACCTAGGTTTTGACCTTAGGGTTTGAAGGGCCTTGTCTTTGCCAAATAATTTTCATCCCTAGATTTATGTTTTGGCCAGCCGCTTTTGCCATAGAATTTTAAGGAAAGAGGGAGGAGCATGGTATTCATGCCAACACTGGAATGAGCCTCCCTCCCTTAGGGTTTTGACTTGTGGCCCTGCCCACCAACGTGGAGTCTCTTGTGTCAAAACAAACCTTTTGAACTTCTTAAATTTCAAACCTAACTAACCCTAACGTCCTACCAACCCTAGACCATGATGACTTCATGCCTTCTGAACCTCAAGGTTGATGAAACGTTGTATTTTGGTCATCTAGCAAGATAGAATTTGATGTGTGATAAATTCCTCATTGGCTTATTTTGCAAAACGTCCCCCTCATTGCCTATCAAACTAACCCTAGAATCCAAGTATGACGACAATCTTAGTATAGTGGACGAAGAATTTAAGGTGAGCATTTAATGATATCCAAAGCGAAGCAGTTAAGTCCAAGGTTGATTATCTATATTGATGCTATCATTTTGTATTTATTGAAGAAGTACACACAAGCCATAGTCTTTATTGCAATCATTGATTTCATCAATAATAATGCTATTTATGATCATTAAATGCCGATAGTCATTGATTTATGAAGTACTAACCATTGTTGTACATTTTAGTTTTATTGTTGTCTTGTCTCAAATGTGTGCTTCCATTCTCAGGAATACTTTCATTTGACTATCTTCTTGGCAAGAATCTGTGAAGGGAAACCTACTTTGACCTTTTGAGCCTTAATCCCTTGATCCTTTTCCTTTCAATACCCCAAATTACTAGGGATGTTTCCCTTGGGATTAGCCACCCTAAATAGAAAGAGCCCCCCATCGAGGTGACAGTGGGTGGGGAAGCTCTTGTTACGCCAGTTTGACCTTTACTTTTAAGCTACCTGACCTAGACTACAAACTGAGCGATAACAACTCTAACAGTTTGGAAAGAGTAAAATAATATTGACTTCATTGTTTGATTTCACTATTATCTTATTGGAAGAAATATGCAGGCTATGTGGTTTCTTCAAATAGTATGTCATTCTATAACATGAAATTGTTGTACAAGAAAGGATTATTTTTATCAATGTTCAACCAAAGTTCCAGTAAGTGGGCGCATGGGGACACATACCCAGTATGTCTGGAGAGACCACTCAAATTTCAGTGGATGTCAAGGTATGTTGGGGGTCTACCATGACTTAGGGAACCCTGGCCCAAATGCAAAATTATATACTACATAGGAATTTGAAAATATTAAAACCATGAAAATAAATCCTTGGTTAATGATTAATAACAAACAATGAATCAAAATAATTTAAACTTTAATAAACACAATGAGATCATCATTTCCACAATTTGGTATTCAATAAATCATTGTATTTCTCATCAGACATATTTATAAAAAAATAAATAAGAAATTATTGTGTAAAAGCAACTAAAAGCCACTACTGCTACAGGTTTACAACCACTGTTCCAGTGGAAAATACGCAAAAAAGGCACTCATGCCATGAGTTTTGGAAACCATGAAAACTAGAAATCCAAGTTAGGAGGCCTCTCCCTAGAAGTCCTATTCAAATCCAATGCTAAACCAACAAAATCCTATGATTTTACAAGTTTTTATCCAAGTATGCACCCATTGCTCACCACAAAGCAATCATTGTTCAAAATGGCTAAGTCTCATGGATATGGAAGTAACAAATTTTGAAAAAATCAGGATATGATATGTCTAGGACATGACACATACACACAAACAAACATATATGCAATAAAAACACAAGATGTTAAATATTTCAGAATACCACCCACAAATTTCAAATTTTGAAATAAAGCCAAAAATAGGGTTATCATTAAAGGAGACACAATCCCTCCATTCATAACTTGATTAATAAGAGATGAGGGTTAGCATTTTTTTGTTTTCTTTCATTTCAGTGATCAAAACGTCACCTAATACATCCAATACACTAACTTAAACAAGTAATATGGAATTCAAAATTTTAAAAGACCGCTGGCATGATTCAACTACATTTCAAAGGATTTTTTTTACAAGAATCTATCTCCAAAATGCCAAAACGCATTTCCAGCACCTGGAGATGGCGTTTCCAAATATTAAAATGGTTTATAATGTGTTAAAATCTTGGTGATACCCACTAATCTTGGTAAGACCGATAAAAATGAAAAGAAAATACATGCCAGAGGCCCAAAAATTGAAAATGTCAGGGGAAACCAAAAATTCGATGGGAGAAATTGTTACCTCAAGAAAAACCATGAAATCCATGGGTGAAATCGATGCCATAAACCCTTTAAATGAGGAGATGCATGAGAAATATTTTCCCTAAATTCTTAATTCGAGGATATGCAGGGCAATTCACTCACCAAAAAAACTGGATTCTAAAATATTGAGGCAAATTTAAATTTTTGTCATGAAATCGAGAGGGCAAACCCTCTTTGCACTGGAATTTCAGATTTTCTTTATGGGACGAATAATCTACCATTTTTATTATTTAATTTAATATTTGGGCTAAAATTTTTAATTTTTTGGAAAACTACTTCAATAAAAATTCGCCCCTTCAAAAATTTAAACCTTAAAATTTCGCCCATTGGCAAAATTTTGCTCCTAAAATTATCTATGCCTTGGAAAAAGTACATCCTTTTATTTTTTTACCAAGCATTGGGATCTAGTATGACCTTAGGAATATTTTCTCGTTACATAGAGCTGTGTCCTCCTCCGTTTGGTTACTCTTCCAAACATATGGAGAGTTTGTGGTGCCTCCTGTATCATAGATTTATGTCAATACTATGCTGCCTAAGTCTCATCATTTTTCGTGCTTTTGTCCAAGGGAAGTTTTATCTAACCTGAGTCGGCCATTCTGCAGTTGATCTCTTGACCTTCATGAGTCATCCATCCTAAGAGTCCAGTCAAGTTCGGATTAAAAATCAATGAAGTTTTGTGCCTGCTGATCAAGATCTTCCAGTCTTTCCTCGACAACATATCGAAGAACTCAGAGTAATGAGTCTTACAGTCCTATTGTACTCCTACATGAGTTTTGAATATATTGAAGTTGTTGCTCGAGCTACAAAGTTCTCATCTCTAGCCACAAGCATTGATGCTTCCTGAATATGCATATCATATTGTACTTATATATCTTCAGATGACCTTGAGATGTAGATCCGCTGTGTATTGTTCGTGGCTACACTTTATACAAACATTTACATTTTGTCTCGTAGTCATATATGACATGGATCTATAGTGTACTTGATTGGAAGCCATGCTTAGTTCATCCCGAGCATGGGTATGCCCGCCTCAGAGAGATTATCATTATTTTGCAGATGGCATGCTCACGAACACTCATCTCGGGCTCACTCAACTTCGTGCCTTCCCACAATGTAAAGATATTGTAATGTATTTCAACCATCAGTTGCTCTTCTGACCTCACACATTAGTGGGCATCTGTTATAGTCCAAAATGCCTTATATGTGGATACAAGGCATTGGCCCTTCCATTTGCATACTTTGCCAAAATATTATTGAGGTTTACTTTAAAAAAAACCATTTTTTGGATAGTGTACGCACCCTACTGCACTAATAGTCCATGTACACACACATGTTGCATGCTAGTTAGCCTGCATTTACCTCCAAAAGTTGCAAAAAATATAAAATTGCACGGAATTCGGTGGAGTTTACGGGCTATGGAGGGTTTCCTAACCATTTTACCCCTTGTATCCCATCCCCATACTGAATAACCATATTTTTCTCATATAAAAGGAGGCCTTGGGGAGTCATTTATGAACATGATCAAGAGAATAAGAAAACTCTGCCAAAATCCCTTCCCTTTCTTAGCCCAAGATTTGCATCTCATTCCGAGTTTTAGTCCGAGCCTTCCCCTCCAGCCTTTCTCCTTATGCAACCCTTATTCCTTCCCTTGGTGATATGTTGGTTGCGAGAAGCTAATGTGGGATTGATGCACTTGAAGCCACAACAGAGGAGCCCAGATTTGGTTCGTGGAGCAGTTTCCAACAAAGGTTGTGATCCTTTTTATCTTGAAATTGAATAAAAGAGTTTATCCTTGTCCCAAAACCCTATTTTTACATGCTTTTTTTAATTTGTGCATGTATATATATGGCTAAACTTTTAAAGTGATTAGTAGAGATTGCATATGTTGTTGCATTGTATTCCTAACCTTTTGCAGGTCAACTTTGGGAGGAGACCCGTGATCTAGGAGGTGACAACAAGCAAAAGAGGTCAACACCAACCACAAGGACTAAAGGTGTACTCATTAACTCTCTTTCCTTTCTCTCTCATCACTTAGTTTAGTTGGTTTTTGGGTAGATTAAGGGTAGATTAGTATTTTAAGGGAGTTATCGCTATGCCTTTACCTTAGACCTAGTATAGGAGGATTTTCCCCGAAGCATCGAGGTAGTCCGCAACATGGTTTGTGCTACCCTTATTGTACTTAATGTTCAAGTGGAATTGTTGAAAGTACATGGACCAGTTATGATGGCAGTTATTCTATAACTTTCCTTGTGTCTTTATGAATTGCAGAGGCTTGTGATTAGTGTGGGTGATCATTTCCTTTCCCATAATATAATGCTTCCACTGTCGGCATGCCTGCACAATGGAGTATATTTCCTTGTCATAAGTGGGATACCTATCAAAGAGTGTCTCACTATGATAGGCCATTGGATGTCCATGCTAAGTGAGGACTGCATCGATAACGTAGTCAGAGGCATTTATCTCAATGTTGAATAGTTGTTGCAGGTCTTGTAGAGAGAGGATTGGTACTAAGTAGAGGAAGCATTTCATATCCTTGAATGATTTATGTTGTGTCTCATAGCACAAAAACTTGTCTTTAGCTCCACCCTTGGTCACTTGGCTTAAGGGACAAGCGATATGAGAGAACCCCAAAATGAACCTATAATAAAAGTTGGCAAGGCCCAAGAAGCTACCGAGCTCTGTTAGAGTTATTGGGGATGACCAATCACAAATGACATGGATCTTGGATGGGTCCACATGCATCCCATGTTCATCCATAATGCATCTTATATATTGAATTATTTGCATGTCAAATCAACATTTCTTCATATTGGCATATAACTTGTGTCGCCACAAAGTGCTCATGATCTACTGAATGTGCTACAAATTTTCTACTGAAGATGAGGATGTCATCCAAATATATGACCACATTATTCAAGCCAAAAGGCATGACCAACCACTCAAAAAGGCGCTCTTTAGGCTTGAAGGTGGTCTTCCATACACCAATTTTATCAATCATGACCTAGTGGTAGCTTGACTTCAAATCAATCTTACTAAAGAACTTGGAACCCTTAAGCTGATCAAGAAGACTGCTGATTCGAGGGATTGAGTATCATTTCTTAATGGTGATTTTTTTTAGGGATTCGTAATCAATACAGAGTCTCCATGTCACTTCCTTCTTCTACATCAATACAATTGGGCTCCCACAAAGTGAGGAGCTTGGTAAAATGTGGCCCTTTTGGATGATCTCATGATTTTGAATTTTTATTTCCCCATTCTCCAAAAGAGAGCGCATGTATATCGAGACATTAGGAAAAGGACCACCAGGGATCAATTCAATTGAATGTTTGACCTGGAAATGCAGAGGAACCCCCACATGAAAAACAAATATATCTTTGTACTCCTCTATATCATTGTCCACCTGATTTTGTTGTGTAGAGAGGATTTGTGCTGAGGTGGTGGAAGTGACAATAACCTTCCATTCACCTTCCGATCAAACCATGAAGAGGAAATTTTTTCCAATTTGAGAGATTACTTTCCATCATTTCTTTACCGAGATCAAGGAAACCACAATAGTTAGGACTACCTCTGGTACATTATAAAGTTGTCCTCCCAAAGTAACAAAGACACTATGAGGCCTGGACTCATAAAAATCATGATGTTTCCACATACATGGTTGTCCTAAAATAACATAAAATACTTCAATTGGGATGGAATCACACAATACCTCATATTTGAAGGGCTTGATGTTGTATAATAGGAGACATTGTAGGTTGATGCAGAGATCTTGTACCTTGCTAAACTGATCAATGGTGTATGGTTGAGGGTGTGGCATTATCGAAAAATTCAATCTCTTGACGAACTCTATAAATATCATGTTCTTTTGGCTACCACTGTCTACAATGAAATGTAATGGAGTCCCCTTCACCCACATCTATGAATTGAATAGGCACTCCCCCTCCTCAAGCTCCTTTGACTCTTCTGGTTGGATGTTTGTAGTTGTAATGGTAGCACTATGTTCTACATCAATGATTCACTTTCTCTTATCTTTCTCCAAATCAGAGTCAAAGTTAGACTCTGATTCTTTTTCTTTCAGCTCGACCAACAATGATTGTTTTGAGTGACATTGATTTGTGTTGTGCAAGAGGATTTTGTGGAACTCACACCACTTTCTAGTGTCCTTCTTCAATTTCTTGCTACCCTTCTTTTCTTGCAGCTTGGATTGGTTGTCTTGAGGTTGGATATCCTTAATATGTCTTTTCTTTTTGTGATTTGGGGCCACTTTTTCCATGCTTCTATCGTAGTGTATTTGCAGACCCAAACTCCCGCCTATTCCTCTTCTTGAATTTTTGCTCAATTATGATAGCATGTCGATAAGTAGATCCTAGTGAGGAGATGTCCAATAAATCCATATTTGTTTGGATGTACCTACGTAAGACACTATGGTACTTCAAAACCAGGAGTTTCTTATAGTCTTTGATACCCAAATTTGAGCAAAAGGTATGGAATATATTGGTGTACTTCGACACTATCTAGTCTCTCTCCTAATGTAGATTTTCCCATCTTGTGTATTGATCATCATAGTTTTCGACATGGTAGAATTCTCCTTGAGGGAATCAATGAAAGATGCCTAAGTGGGTTATGTATTGAATTTTGTAGAATCATATTCGATGAGTAACTTGCCCACCAATCTTTGACATGATGAAGGGCCTTAAGGAGTGAAAAAGTGATATTTTCGATGTCCATATTTTTTTGAATAGAGTAGTAACCCTCTAACTAGTTTAACTATTTCTCCAAAGCATATGCATCTAATTTTTTTTCCAAATAAAGGAATGTTAAAGTTAACTTGTACCTTGAAGGGTGTTGCACCTCCGAAATGGTTGGTTGTTGAATATTTATTGGCCCCCCATTTGCATTCCTCCAAGGATCTGGGTGAAATTTTCCATCATCTCGTTCCTCTGTCATGCGAGGGCTTCCTTGAACAACAAGTTGATAATATATCTTGCTCCATCATCTAATTTTTCATCTACAGTGGAAGGACACTTGGGTTGGTGAGAGCGGTCTTCCCCAAGTGAATTTAGCTCGAGACCCAACTCTCTATACCCTAACCTCATTGGGGACATGTGTGAGAAACAACAAAGAGTAGACTACTCTGATACCAATGATATGGATTGTATAGAGAATGAAATGGAAGGAAATAATATGAATGAAACACACACACACACACAAATAGTGTAGAGAGCATAGTAATATAGTGAAACTGAAGTTCTATTAATGAATGAAATACGAAAAAGACTGTAAAAGGAAAAGAAATACAAACTAGCTAGAATGGTCGTAGCTTATCTTTGAAGAGAGAGGTGTTGTTTACAATCCTTCACAAGATCACATTACAAGAGGTAAAAATGGCCCTTTTAACCTAAATTGCTAGACCCTAAGAGGAAAAAACCCTAAAGGTCCAAAATCTTAACTCTGTGAGATGAAACACTAAAAAGGATTGTAGATTTTGAGGTGGCTAGTTGATACGTCAACTTCCAGGGGTGCAACTTTTTCATACAATATCCATTTGGGATGCATGATAGCTTGTTGAAAATATCTAACTAAGAAGTACAATTCTTGGTAGGGCTAGGTAGGACATGGTCAACTCAGGCCACCGAATGGAAAAGAAAAACATTGTTTAAGGCCTCAAAACAACCTTGAAAGTTTAGGACCTAAAAAACCATAGATAAAAATTCCAAGATGGAGAACTATGTTGATTTAGTGGAATACATGGGTGGCCATTGATGTCCACTTGGTTCAACCCATCTCTAATTTTTAAACATGTCTTAGAAATTTATACTAGAGAAAGTTATTCCCAATTCTTTTGATTCTATCTAAGTCTCGATACCTGCATTTTGGATGGATGATTGGATGAGATCCGGAGAACTATTTAACCCTATAAATAAACCACTTGAATTACCCTATTCATTTAGAGAGAAACACACCCTAATTTTTAAACAATATGCTAAGATATTCACTAATTTTAACTCCTTGCACATGGTCTCTTCAATACATATTACTAGGTTGTAATTTTTGAAAAATATTTTGAGCGATGGATTTTTATAGGCATCCCCTACCCCTCACATCCAAGGATAATGTTTTCATTCCTTCACTTTCTCTGAGGCATTCACTTCTGTAAGGGATCCCTTTACTGTAATCTATTTTCCTGCTTTGATTTCTTTTTTTTTTACTAGGGATAGAAAAAACTTCCTTCCTATTTGAAGAAGGCCATCCTACATCAATGGCCAAGCCTCCTTCAATACCTAGATACTTTTTATGGAACTTTAACTTCCTTGGCCTTAATTTGTACCCGATGTCTAGGTTTTCAAGTCCTTGTATTACCCAACCATGATCCTCCCTTGAATTCTATTTACTGATACTTCAGGGTCTAGCCTTTGGCAATTTAGAGTTTTGTTTACTAGGATAGGAAGTTCCATCTCTTGTATCTATTTATATTTTTCCCTACAATAATTAGAGATTAAATGAGGATTTCCATTCCCTACATGGCCTTCCCCCTTAAAATGATCCATTCAAATTTCTTCCTCACCCTTATTCCATTCCTCAAATGACAAAGTAAGAGAATACATAGAATTGCTTTTCATACCTTTCAATTCACTTTGTGGGCTAGTTGTAGCTTTTGAATTTGATATCTTATGGCTATCCTATTTTTGAGAAACTTTATTCCTTGATGCCTATGCCTTTTGTGTTTATTCTTCGAGCCCCTCTTTTATTGCTAGAACCCCGTTATCCTTCCCTCCTAGTTATTTGCTCAATAAGTCTGACTCTCCTTCAAGACCATTGATGAACTTTCCTTCTTCCTACACATCTTTTTCTGGTAGGTATTGGGAAATTTCTCCAAATATGCCCCATTTCTCCATAGTTAAGTAATATAAATAGAATACTATAGTAGTCTATAGATTGAGTATAAGTTTGATTACACTAGACTATCTCAATTTCCTTTGGTAACCCCTCTCGAATACCCAATTCTACAAGGATTTTAACCACTCTTTTGTTCATCTCTTTACTAAAATGATATTTGACGTCTATGAATTTCCTCAAACTACCTCCTACTATATTTAGGACATCAATGTTCCATAAATCAATCAACAACCCTTCTTTCTTCACCCAAATAGGTTGCAATTGTATTAATTCCTTTAGTAGATCGAACCCAGGTTGCCACGTTTTAATGCCTAGATAAGATGCTCCCTAATACTATTTTTTTTCCAAGATATCCTCAACATATTCTTTGCTTTGAAGTTTAGATGTCGATCAACCATGAACTAGGATGTGGAAGAAAGTAATGTGTTGGAGAATTATTATATTAGTTAGATCATAGAGATAGTATTCCAAGAGAGATATAGTGTCTAAAGACATTGATACAACACTTAATCACAACTAAGCATTGATAATCATAGATATCACATATTCATCATACAAACTTGTTATTACATCACTGTTTATATCAACCTATAGTGCCATCTTAAACTAACTCCCTTGAAGTGAGGAAGATGAAGTCAACATGATTGATGGGGGTGCATAACAAACTCATTAATTTCTACCATGTTTTGTGCAATATTCAATTGTTATGTTGACTAGCCAATTGTTCTATTCTAACTTCTCGACCAACCAAATGCTTAGTCGATCTCCCATTCAACCTCCTATTCAAACACTTAGTTGACTACCAACTAACTATCTCCACAGGTGTGATGAACTTACAAATCCTGCTATTCCAACACCCCCCCCACCCTTTAGCACAATTCTACTGAGATTTAGAAGGTGAAATTACCTGTGCATAGACCCTCCACAATTATAGCTTCCTAAAGTCCAAGCATAGCCTGAAGTTTCACAAACTTAGCTTCAACGAGAGGATTCATAAAGATATCAATAATTTGATCATCTGTGATGGAACAAACAAGATCTACAAAATTTTCTTATACTAAATGTCTTTCTATATTGAATAGGGTTCCCAAAATTGTATTCGATTCTACTATGAAAGATCGACTATAGGTTGAGTTAGACATAGAAGTTGATTGTGCAGTTGATAGTCTTGTGAAGTAGTCAATTGATCTAGAATTCCCTAGAATTTCCAATGGATCACTTCTCAATAAGCTAGGAGAAGAATTCAATAGATTGGTACCTAAGGTCTTCTCATCAAAGACAACATCACTTTTGTAGATAATCTCTTGTTTGATAAGTTCAAACAATTTGTAGGCCTTTGACTCTTTAGAGTATCCCATCATGACACAATAACGACTATTTGCAGATAGTTTCTTCCTCTTATCATTCAGAATGTGAGCCCACACTATGCATCAAAAGGTTCTAAGGTGTCTGACTGAGGGTTTCCTTTGACTCCATTTTTGACTAGAGTCATATCCCATACAACTTTAGTCTGAATCAAATTTAACAAATAGTTTGAGTAGTAAACAACCTTTTCCCAAACATTGGTGATAAAACTTTATCCCGAGGCAAACAATTTACCATTTGGACCAAAGTTCAATTATTTCTTTAAACAACACCATTTTGCTGAGGTGTGTAAGATATAGATCTTTGCCAAGATATACCATTCTATGAAAAGTAATTTTCAAAATCCTTTCTCACATATTCTCCTACATTGTTAATTATTAAACAATTCATAAGTCAACCACATTGCTTTTCAACAAATGCATTGAATTCCCTAAATTTTTCAAAGAAACAACTCTTATTCTACAAGAAATACACCCTAGTATATCTAGAAAATTCAACAATGAAGGTCAATACATACCTTGCACTAGATAATGATGGTTTCTTAATGGAACATAGGTCACCCTGGACAATTTCTAGTTTAGTCTTTGCTCTCCAAGATTTCCCTATTTCAAAGGTAGCATGATGATGCTTGTCAAGCATAGATACTTCACATATTCCATCAAGGGGAATAATTCCAGGTATATCATTAATCATATTGTGCCTCACCATTAATTTCAACCTTCGAAAATTTAAAAAGTTTAAGTTGTTCATTCCATGGTTTACTTTAGTCATTGATGTGAGCTATAAGTGCAATCAGTCTCAGATATTTCTTTGGAAAGTCACAAAACTTATATAGTTGATCCTTCATATCAATAAAACCTTCACAAAACTTATATAACAACAACAAAGTTGTTGCGTATATCCTTCACAACTAATTGATTGGAAAAAACTCTACTTTCTTGTTAGTATGAGTTAGTTGGCATATCGACAACCACTACATGATACACATAAGTGACCACACCATTCAGATATTTAGTTTTTCCACAACTAGCAATAATAAGTGCATAATCATCTACTACAAACATTTTTTTATGTAGGTTCTTTTAATGAAGAAAGAGAGAAGCATATTTAGCCATGTGATGGGTACAATCAAAGTCGACTATCCAGAGTATGAGCATACACGCCCTGAGAAGCACTTACAAAAAATGTAAAGTTATTTGTCTTACCTTTTGAAATTCGATTTTGTAGGTCAATCGATCTTCTAGTCGACACGTCTCCCTTAAGTTTCTTCACCTTCTTCTCTAGGTCCTTGCTCTTCTACCATCAAGCCTTCTCCATATGTCCCAATTTCCAACAATGGTGGTAAGTATTCTTCTTTCTACCTTTCTTAGTTGAAGTTTGATCACCATGCTTCTTCTTATTAGTATGGTTGACATAGTCACATTCCTTCTTCTACCAACTTATTTCTCTATAATTATATTGAACTTTTCATTTGAGCAAATTGACCTATTGTTTGACTTCAAGTTTCCATTCATCAAGCAATTTCTTCTATTCCCTAATCAATAAACCACAAAAAGAATCAAAAGTATAATAATTACCATCATATTTTTTGGAGATCCAACTGGCATGAAATGTTGAACAAAACACATCGTATGGTATATTCAGATTCATTAGGACCAATTATATGATTTGACCATCCTTCCTGGGAAAATACTTTCTATATTAACCCAATTTCAATTGAAGTTCCTTTACATGGACCAGATAGTCTTCAATTCTTTCAAAAGAGAGAGGATCTAGATAGATCAACTATTTCTCAATCTACATAACTTAAATTTTGTTAGCTTTATCAAATATAATATTTTTCTTCTTCTAGACAACATTTGCGCAATCAATGCCACTTGTATGAAATCAAATCTCCCTAGAGATGTAGGTCATTTTGACTCCTACAACCTCATCCTTCTTCCCGTTGATGACAAACTTCTACTGGTCATCCTTTAGATTTGGAACCACAATTTTCGTAAACTGCCACAACACTTTACTCTTCAACAAGGTTTCCGTATCTTGTGCATGAATTCCATAATTGTATCCATTTATAACCATATGATCTAGCTTGGAACTCATAATTCTGATCTACTAATCTAATCCTATATTCGTTATGCAAGTAGAAACCATGAGTCATTCTACCAAACATATCTAACTCGCCAGGAACATGTATAATTGATAGCCTCCATAATACTTTTAAACAATAGGCTAGATCCCTAAGGATTAGGTAGATCAAATATCTAGTATTCCAAGAGAGAGGTGGTGTCTAAAGACATTGTTACAACACTTAAGCACAAATGAGTATAACTTATCATAGATATTGCATATCCATCATACACACGTGTTCTTACATCATTGTTTATATTGACCCACATGGACATCTTATATATCGCCAAGATGTAACCAATTCCCTTAAAGTGAGAAAAATGAGGTCCACATAGATTTTTGAGGGTGCATAACAAAATCCTTAATTTTTGTCTTGTTCTGTGTACTAGTCAATTGTTTTGTGTACTAATAAATTGTTCTATTCTAACTTCCATATCAATCGAATGCTTAGTTGACCATCCAACCAATTTCCCAGTCAAGCAATCAATCAATTGTCGACTATCAACTCACTATCTCCAGAAGATCTAGATGTGTGATGAACTTGGAAACTCTACTATTCCAATAGAATGTAATCAATAATTAAAACCACTCATGCTCCATCCATCTGTACAATGAAACTTTGGTCACTTGTTTTCCTACAAATCTTCCAATTTTTTCTTTGTTCATCAACCCCACCACTTAGTCAATCCCTATGTCCTCTTTGACATCCAACCTTACCTTAACTCCCTTATATTTTACCATCTTTTAAATTCATTTCTTCCCCTTGCCCTGGTTCATGGGATAACCCTTTCCTCAAACTATTCCTCTTCCTCCTAACTATTCTTCCAAGTTTAACTCTCTTACGAATTTACCTAGATTGCATTGAGTTGCTTGATCCCTAAGCATGTGGAAAATTCCACCTAGCGCTAATGACCATAAAGGTTCCTCCTATCCAATTGCTAAAACCTCATCCTTTCCCTTACCAACTTGATCTTTTGAGACCAACATTTTTACTATCATTTCCCTATAGACTTCTTGTTGAATCTTATCCATAGTCCTTCCACTTATGATACCAATGGGATTTGTGACCTGATCTTTTGTGGTTTCATTCTTTTGGATAGTTTTTTCTAAAGTTTTCCAAGGGGCTAAGTTTTCCTCCCTCCTAATGTGTTCAGAAAATGCCCTAGTTCTATTCCAAATCTCCACTAATTATTCCCTTGATTTGAAAATAGAATTTTGAAATATTTCTTATTCATCCTCCACACAATCCACTAACTCCTCCTCCATATCTCTTTGTATTAGGGTTTCCTCATGATCTCCCCCTTGACTACCCCATACTTTTTCAAACATGGAAAATCTTGTAGGGAAACCCATGCTTTTCCAAATTCATAGATACCCTAGTAATTTCATCAATGTAGACTAGTGCGCTTCATCCAAGGAGATTCAAACCAAGCAAATGGTAACACAATTATTATCCAAATACACAACACCATTGGTGACAACTAGTTGAGTTAATCCCTTAGGCTAACGTTTCTAGTATAAATAAAAAATACAAAATTGAAAAATTTATGGTGTATTTATGTTCATTTTGCTTGTCTTGGGATATTATTTTTTGCATTGGTGTAGAGACACCTTTCTATGAAGAAATAGAGTTCAAGATTTCTTATTTGTAAGCATAAATTTATGTAAAATTTTGTGTTTATTAGATACATAAATTTTATCATGATTATGTGTTAACTATTTGTGATTTTTTATCATTATAATTTAATTATTTGAAATAAATAGTTCATGTTTGTTATGAGATTGACAAAGTATTTATGCTATTATAAAATATAATATTGAATAATGATTAATTGATATGAATTAAACATGTTACAATGGGCTTCATGATGATATACCAATATACATTGACTCGTCACAAGGTGAAAGGGTTTAATGACCCTTGACTTTTCACATTAACTTAATTATTATTATTATTATGTTGCCACCCCCTTAAAGGATGCTTTTTACTCAAAGCACAGTAAGTATAATTCTTTGTAGTTTAGCATGTTTTATTGGTGCATCATCTTTATATGGTTGTATAGGTTTGAATCTATTCTCGATTTGAGCACTTGCGAGGTTATTTTGTAGTGTGTGCATCATAGTATAAAGACTTTTTATATGATTGTTTAATGTGAAGCCTTGATGCTCCTTAGTAACATACTTTCCTTGCTTTCTCCATTGAATGCTTGTCTATGTTTCTTGACATTTTTTCATTAGTTGAAATCACTTTTATTGTGATGGGAATTTCCAACCCCATATAATTTATAATGTTGTTCTTACCAGTTAAATTCCATGAATTGTTCTTGAAGGTTGGTGGTGTAAGTGCCAAACTACCTCAACCATTCAACACCTAGCATTATATCCATATAATTGAGTTGTAGATCATAGAATCCTATTTTTAGTTCCAATTCCTGTATTTGAACTAATAATTGATGACATCTTCCTACTCCCTTGACCTTTTTTCCATCAAGGATCATAACTATGAGGTCCTTGGTAGGGTACACAAAAAGGTTTAGTTGCTTAGTGAAATTGATACAAATATCATTACATTTATGTTTATTATGATTCCTTTAACCTTCAGGGTCTTTGGCTGTAATTTCCATGTCATGGATGTAGGTGGAACTGTAGGTTTTCTTTTCTATTTTCTTGGTTCATAGAGTTTATCAACCTTTCTTAGATGAGGTGCAATATATTTTGTGGTTGGTTCTAGTGTTTTTTCTTTTTGAGAATTAGTTTCTTTTTGGGACATCCTATCTTCATTGTTATTCTATGGCGTGCATGAGATTGATGTCGGTGATACTTTTGGCAATGTATTGTCCTCATCAAATTTTGAATTGTATCTTATTGTGATTTCATTTCCCGTGTTGGGGATTTTTATTTCCCTCCCATCCACTATTTTAAGGTGGTATAATGACTGGTCTTCACATCTATGTCTTGAAGCCCAATTCTTCCCACATCTGTGACAATTGTTTTTCTTTTTTTTGTCCCTTTATGAGTGGTGATATTTAGTATCATTGTAATGGTTTGGTGGACTGTAATTGGTTGTCTTCTTTGGAGATTCTAAACCTACCTCTTGTTGACTAATGAATTTCCTTTCGATCATATTTTCCATAGTTATGGATTCAACCAAATTCTTAGGTCTTGATAGCCTTAACTCATTGTGGATAATGGGTTTTAACCTTGAAATATACAATTTTAGCACTGAATTGTCTATAAGGTCGAGAAATCTAGTTGCCAGAACTTCCTATTCATGGGAATATTTGTTAACTGTCCCTGTTTGGCATAAATGGGCGAACCTGGTAAAAGAGTCACCTTCTTCATCATTGTGAAATCTCTTAAGACAATCTTATGTGAACAGTTTCCAATTAGCCAAGAAACAACTAGTTTTCTTTAACCACCATGTGAACCAATCGTAAGCATCACCTTCTATGTATAAGGATGCCACTGATATACTTTCTAATTTGTTAGCAAGCAGGTTCATAGCAAAAATCCCTTTGATTTTACTAACCAACATAATAGCCTTTTTATCATCTTGTCCATCATATTTAGGTATCTCGATTTTGATTTTATTTAGATAACCCATGTTATCTTGATATACTTGGTAACTTGTGTTTGATGAGTTTGGGATTGGTGGTAGCCCTTGATGGACTAATGATTGTATTAATAATGCATTTACCCTTTCATTTAGTTGGTCAATCCTTTCTCTATGATCATTAATCATCCTTGATACTTTGTTCTTGTTTTCGTTTCTCATTCTTATTATATCTAGCCATGGTTTTTTGGAATCTTCCATTAACTTATCAATTCTATCTCCAAATACTTTATGTGTATCTTATATTACTCTATTGATTTCCCCCTAACTCTTTTTGTCTCATTTCAACATTATCGAGATGGTGTCTTACATTGTTGACTTTATCTCTACATCAAGTAAGATTCGCTTGTAATTCATCATTGCTAACCATTTTGGTGTTTGACTTCTTTCTTGTAGAATCCACTTTTTAATTTTACTTTATAAATTATGTATAGAAAGTTTTGAATTGTTTTTTTTAAAGGTAATTTTTCAAGGTAAAAAAATTAAAAGACATTGGAAAAAAAATTAAAGGGCACAATGTTAAGAAAAAGGTATGTTTGATAAATTCATGTGGGGGTGAGGATAAAGGCAGTTTTGATACAATTTTTTTGTAGTTGAGTCATATGACAATATGATAGAATTGGTGGCAGAAAGGATATAGTTCAATCCAGTATGATATAGAGTATGGGAAATGTATCTTAGGTAGTGTATGGCGAACATCATGGGACAATGCATAAAAAAATATTAGTTATATGGGTCAATTTCCCAACAAATTTGTTGTTTACTATGCCTAGAAGACAACACATTGGTATATGGTGAGGACAACATATCATCTTGGACCCTTGAATGGAAGGGAAGGTAGCTGGAACAAGGTGGATAGAGTGGTGGTTGGGTGTGACAACAAAAGGATGAAGCTTGAATGGTAGTTGGGATAGGGATTTAATTCACAAAAAATGACGAAAAGGTTGACTATGATACTAAATGGAATAAACACTTGTTTATTACGAGATCGACAAAATATTTCCGCAAGTATAAAATAGAACATTGAATAATGCTTGATTGATATGAATTGATGATGTTACAATGAGCCTCATGACAATAAACTTATATTGATTGACTGCTCAAGAGGTGAAAGGGTGTGCGATCCTTGACTTTTCACATTAACCTAATTATTATGAAAAAGACTAAACATTCTACAATTTTGACCTTTTTTGATATGCCATCATCAAAATCTAGATAAAAAGTTTTTTGAAATTGCAATTTTGGATTGTTGAAATCATTTCTTTTAATGCATAAATCGATTTAGTACATTCGAATACCACTATTACAACCTGATTTTGCAATGTTACCTATTGATATATGTAATTCCGTCATTTCAAAATGATTTTTATCTCATTTTAGATCTAAAAATTCCAATTTCTTTTCTTGCTATTTTTAAATTGTCTTAAATAAACAAATTCATAAAATAGTTAGACTTTATTATTATTATTTCTAATATTATTATATTTATTATATTATTCCTACGTTTTACATCATATTAAAGTTTTACATCAAAATTAACCTCGAGCAATCTCCAAATGGCCATTTTCTAAGAAGATTTATAATAAAAAGGTCATAATTCACCTTTAAAAAGATTTATAATAAAAGGTCATAATTCACCTTTATATACCTTTCAAATAGGATAAACCTTATCCTCCTTGTATGAGAATTTATAAAATATGATTTTGATTTTAAATTGGGAAGATGAGAGTTCATCTTTAACTCTTATACACCCACTTTATCTATATATATATATTTTATTTTTTTTAATTTTTTATATTTTTATTTTATATGAAGGTTGCAAAATCTATTATAATTTAGTTGTCAATCGATATTTAGGATAATCATCATTGATTGTTAGCAATGAATGTGGGCTGAATCATCATCGTTATTCAAGAAAAATCATGTCACTTGAAATAATCCATTGGTGGTCCGTAAAGAGGTAGACTTTCTCTCTTGCCAGACACCTCTGGCTTTTGGGTCAGTAACCTGTTTCCTTATGTTCAAGAAAAATGAGATTTTAATCAATTAGAAACATCTTTAAGTCTTACTTCATAACCAAGAGAATAATTTCAACCTAAATAGTATCCACAAAAAAGCGAACATCCCATATGATTATCACTAAAACTAACATAATATAAGTAAACAAGCAAGTATCCCATGCAATCATCAATAAAACTACCTCCAATAAAATTAAAATGAAAAAAGAGAATTGAATTGAAATTCAAACCACTCTAGTAAAAAAGAAAAACTTATCAATTAAACAAAAGATAATCCATCATTACTCATAATTGTTAAGTAATCCCCATCAGAGAACTTAGGAAAGATATATGCTTTAAACATTATCCCATCATTACTCATAGTGGTTTCATGATCCCATTGAGAAAACCACCTGGAAAGATTTATGCATCCAACATTGTAATGGAATCTTTGTGGCTTTATAGTGCGTTGAAATGGGGCACGTGTGCAAGCATGACCTCAAAAGAAAACCGCTTCAAAAATTGTGAAGGAATGTTGGTGGCTTGATAGTGCCATGGAGTGGGTACATTCATTTACAAAGGCCACGTGTGCATTAACCGATTTCAAACTTACACGTCATTCAACATTAACCTTCTAGACATGAACCTCATGTATTTTGTAACCCATTCGTTGCTTGAAGTGTATTTTTTTTGTTGTTGTATCCCTTCATCATTTCTTTATAACTTTTGAAAGCAACGAGGAGCTTGAGTTGAGTTCCAACTAGGGTTCTTAGCCTCATTGCCATGACACATTGCAAACAACGCTAGTACGAGAGATTGGTTTGTGATATTAAAGAGTAATAGTCACACACCATGGCCACAACAAATGGAGGATCTAAGTGAACACGTGTTTGAAAAGGTCATATAAGACTTTCAAATCCTAGTTGTAGAGGCATCCAAACATAAGAAACCCATGCAAACAATTGATTAGCATAAGAGAAGGCAATCCCCTCTGCAAACCAAATAGAGCAACACTCCAACATCAAGGAGGATAAGGAACCATAAAAAAAACAAAGAGAAGGAATTCCTCAATCCAATCTAATCAACGTAAAGGCAATACATCATTGGCATCCATATTGAATTGCTTTGAGTTCTTAAGTAAAGAGGAGCATTTGACAAAGAAGGGGAGAATCATGAGGAAGATCATTGCCCAGATGTGCATGAAGAAGCAAAATACCACGAGAGGAAAGGGAATGAGTAAGAGAAAGAGCTCATTAGTGAGGTCACCCCTCCAAATAAGGAAGCAACAAAGATTAAGAAAGAAAGAATTAATTGGACCAGAGTCTAATATATGTTGGAGTTATATAGAAGCAACTTATATCTCCATTAATTACAAGAGGTAGCATATTCAAAATGAGAATTCAAGAAAGAGAAGTGGACCAAAACAAAGTAATGGAATGTCAATCTTCACTTGCCAAATATGACTACACCGTGGGAGTTCTAAATGAGGTTTAGGCATGTACTTGCATTGCATTTTTCTCCACAATTAGTTCACAAATCAGTAGCCAATGTAAAAAGCCAAAAGGGAAAGCAGTATCCCCTCAACCCAATCTCCATATGAATTGGAGTTGAGATAAACAGTAGTCCGAAGAAAGATTAAACCCTTCTATAATAGGATGTATGGGTCCGGTTGCAATACCCCTACTTTTTTTTCATACAAATCATAATTGTTATTGCGAAAAAAAACATTCTAGATATGAACATTAATATATCATGTTAATTTTATTGTATTACTCAGAGAGAAATTTATAATCTCATTCATCCTTTTTCATGTTATGTTTGACTTTGACCTAGTTCAAAATTAGATATTCATTTTTTTTTTATGAGTTTAAATTTCTAATTACAAACTTTTCACATTAAGGCCATATTCCAACCAAGTTATTTTACAATTTGCGTTTTTTTTTATAACCAGAACTGTATATTTTTCATTATATATATGTAAAAAACATGTTGTGTTGACGTAACAACAAATACAAAAATTCCTCGAGGAGTTTTAAAAAATACTACATAATTCTAGTTCTCTAAACACAAACAAAAATTAAGTTACTAGCCTAGGATTCCAAGTGTTTTTGCAAGTAGTTTGTCGAATAAACCGACATAAAATGCATATAACATGAAAAAACATTCATACTATAGATTATTTCACATTGTTATGGTCTTTTGGTTCCTTTGCAACTTGTTGATTTGCTTCATCTTCAATCTCCATGGGGACTTGGTACCTGGTTTCTGCCTCTACCTCCCCTCTATGAATGGAGCTTTGAGTGTCGTTGTTGTTGAAAGCCATAGACAAATTTTCCATACGTTGTGCTAAAACCAGGAACCACAACCTACCACACTCATCCTTTATCAAATCCAGGAAACCCCTAAAATCGAGGAGAAGACTTGACACATTTGCATTGTGAGAAATGATCACCTGTTCTAGCTTCCCAAATTTGGTTGTGAGAACCAAGATGACACTATTGTTTGCTTTCCCAATTTCCTCATGCTTTTGAATAATTCACTTGAGCTCTTGGACATATTTTCCTACGTTTGATTTCCCCTTTGCTAGCCATGTTTCAAAGGGAATAACCACCTCGAACATTGATCTTAGACCTAGTTCACAACTTGGTGAAAGGCCCGAGGCTTCCCAAACTCCCTCACGACACCGGAGTAGAGCCTCTACTAACATATGCCAATTGGGAGCATACTTCCTATTGCTCTCAACAACCATTATATGAACAAAGACTCCCACAATAAACCCACCTCCACCACAATGAACCCAAGGCGAATCCTCCATCGCATGTGCATGATAACAATGCCTTCCTCCAAGTCCTCCCTCAACCAAGCCTCGGGGTTATAGAGCAGGTGCCAATTCCAAAAACAACGAATCCCATATGAATCCCCCCATTCTACCTCCTTTGGTTTATCACCCCCATGACCCATCACAACAATTAAATGTAGGCTTGCTCACATGTGCTTGTCGTCCCTCCACCAACTTATAAACACACACACACCCATATGAATAGCCACACCAAATGCCCTATGATTTCACACGTCATCAATTCAAATTTAATGGAGAGATCCGCCATTAACAAACTAGGGGATAAGGAGAGAATGAAACTTCCCATTTTGCACTATTTTCCCTGAATTCAGAGTGGATGCTAGCTTGGCCTAGACATATGCTTCTCTGTTCAATGATCTTCGAATGTGGTATATGGATATGTGATCAAATTGAAAAACAATTTGTTTTATTCAAGTCACCAGACTTTGTAATTGGTTCCCTCTTAGATTTGAATTAAATTTAATGGATCAAATGATGATCATAGAGTCTCCAAAGACCATTAATGTCTTAATTCCCTAAGATTTGGCAATATTTAATCCACACCATAAAGAGTAGGCCTCAACTAGATTGTTAAACCCCAACCCAATCCCCAAGGTGTAGTGAACCAACTTGTTCCCCTTGGGATCATGAAGATTCCCACCCACTCCTGCTGCCCCTGGAGTTATTTTACATTTCATAAAGATAAACATCCTACTTCTAAACCTATTGTTCTTACACACCAAATTCCCACACTACCAAGTGTGTATTTGTCACACTTTAGTGAGGGAGTGTTTGCCATAATCCCTAAACATGTTGGAGGAGAAATTTATCATATGAAGGTCAAAATACTATGTGCACATGTATTATTCATTTTTATTGAAAAAAAGAAATTAATTTAGTGTGAGAATCCACCTCACATCTAGTTTCCTAATCTCAAGGAGAAGTTGATTGTCTCATGGATGGTTGAGAGGTTTTCTCAAACCAATATCATAATTTGATGGATCTTCAGAGATATTTCCTCCTTAAAATCATTGAGAGATATTTTCTCCCTAAAATCCTTGAGAGATATTTTCTCCCTAAATATCTTGGAGATCCCAATTTAGTGGATCTAGTGAGTGATTTCCTCCATGGTGGTTAAGTCTCCAAATTCTATATAATGAGGGCATTCCAAGGTGAATGAAGGGAGGTGAAAGTGTGTATATGATACTTACGATCTTAAGAGAAACATCTTTAGAGTGCATTCACGGACTGGATTGGGAGCTTGGAGGAGTGCTAGTGCAGGAAGGTTGTAAGTTCCCATGTTTTCATAATACATAACTTGGCCTATTTCCTTCATACTGTTGTTTGCACATGTATGTCTATATACATAGATATGTTCTTGTCCAACAATATATTGTAGAAGTAGAAGGTATTGTTCTGTTCCTTGTAGACTTTCTTCATCGCGATAGGATCTTGGACAACATGGCCAAAGATTGAAGATCAACGAGGACACCTGTCAAAAAGGAGTAAGTCACACTTCTTTCTTCTATCTTCTCTGCCTATAGACATAAAGAATAGATCTAAAGGAATGTTGGTATCCATTTGTTTGTTTTTTTGACTTGGTCAATAGGGGTCTAGATATCAAAGGGAGATTTCACTTGTCCGCAGGGAAAATATTCTGTAACAATTGGTTGTAGATCCCATGTGGTAATGAGATTTTCTTTTCCACCCCTTTTCTTTTTTAATTTCTTTCCATTCAAAAATTTGATTAGAAGCTACTAAAGGCTCCGATAACATCAATTTCCTTGTTTCCATTGATTTAATCAAAGGGATTGGTTCTATTTCCGAGTCCAAATGATCTAATACAATCTACTTTTTAATCCCTCCTAAGGTTAGACACGATAAGCTAGATATGAGTGGGTGTTTCCTTTGAAGTAGGATAATGGCCTTTGATGCCACTTCACTTTTATTATTGTACATCCTTTTTTGGAGCGACCCCTTGCTTTTCTAGCATCTGGGTCTATTGTTTTTCCACTAATTCTCTAAGATATCTTAACCTTTGGGAAAACTTCTTTAAGATAATCTATCTACAGAGAGACTCTACATATGAAAGTCATATTCTCATAATCCAATTCAATCCCATTGAGAATCACCGCACTCCATAATGAGTTTATCATATAAACCTTTTCTTGAGTGTAACTCTACATAAATTTTAGAATAAGTGATAATTTCCTTATTGACATGACTTGGGTCAATGTTAAGAAATTTGCTCAACCAATTTTTGATTCCTTATAAAATTCTAATGCCATACAAGTAGATGGGGGAAGATTAAACAATCCCCCCATACAAATAGTTGAGAAAGAAATTGTCATAAAATTGAAATTGAAATTCAAAAACAATAGAAATTGTCATGAAATTGAAATTGAAATTCAAAAACATCGATTTAAAGAAGAGGCAAGCCTTGCCCTAGAACCATGGTCCTTCTTTCATAATCCTATGAAATAATAAATGATAAAAAAAATATTTATAACAAAAACTTTTCGGGATCCAATTGCAATTAATCTATTTAGTAAAAGTTGTAAATGATATGCAAAACCATTCAATCTATAGATTATAGCATCGTTTTTGTAATTGTTGATATGCTCTTTAATCACCAATAAATAAAAATGTCACACTAAAATATTTTTATTTTCTATAAAATGGAGAGTCTCGAGGAAATAATCTTAGATTCCTTGATGCCCTTGAGGATTTGCCTCCTCCCAATCTCAAGTCAACTTATAAGAAAGTATGTGCGGGTCACATTGTAGATGTCTAAACAAAAGGGATAAGACGGTCAAATCACCCATAAATTTCAAGTTAAAAGTATTATCTTTAATGTTTGTTATATATATACATTGTAGATGTCTAAACAAAAGGGATAAGACGGTCAAATCACCCATAAATTTCAAGTTAAAAGTATTATCTTTAATGTTTGTTATATATATATATATATATAACAAACATTAAAGATAATACTTTTAACTTGAAATTTATGGGTGATTTGACCGTCTTATCCCTTTTGTTTAGACATCTACAATGTATATATATAACAAACATTAAAGATAATACTTTTAACTTGAAATTTATGGGTGATTTGACCGTCTTATCCCTTTTGTTTAGACATCTACAATGTGACCCGCACATACTTTCTTATATATATAATCAACACAATGATTATGATATTAACTATATGGGCAACATCCTATTAATATATAATCAACACAATGATTATGATATTAACTATATGGGCAACATCCTATCATCCATAAATTTCAAGTTAAAAGTATTATCTTTAATGTTTGTTAGATATATATAATCAACACAATGATTATCATAGTATTATCTTTAATGTTTGTTAGATATATATAATCAACACAATGATTATCATATTAAGTATATGGGCAACATCCTCTTTACATACACGTGATGCTAAGTATATTGGTAGTATCCTGTCTACACACTTGGTGTAGATGATACCTAGGGAAACGTTGCCTTTTCTTTAACTTCTCATTTGAAAAAGATTACTTAAAAAGTTTCTTTAAGTGGGAGTAATTATTGTTAATTAAGATGGAATATTCAAAAAATTCCTTTAAGTGGGAATGATTATTGTCTATTAATATGCGCATATAATCAAGTATTTAAAGGCCACATGCATTGTGTGTTATTGGAAAAACAAACATAACAAAGTTTATGGGTTTATGTTTTTTTAATAGGAATCATTATGTTAATGTAACTCTTTATAATACTAGTGCCCCCCATATTAATATAATAGTTTATAGACTGATCATGTTTGTTTTTCAATCTTCCCTTCTCATCTTATTTTTGGTTTATATGATGGTGTATGCATGTTATTTACTCAATTTTTTTCTCTCTTGTTTAGCGTTTTGGGCATGTTGTTTGTTTGGTCTTTTCTTATACTCATCTAAGTGGTTTATATGTTGTTATATGTTATTTTGTTTGCAAAATAAAGTTGAATATATACGGAATGGTGTATTCAAAACTTGTGTTGTGAATGTTGATTGTGGTAATGATTTTTTTTGCTAATATAATCCACTATCTTTCTATTAGTATTAATATACTTCGATCTCATCCAAATATATCATGACCTTTACGTTAATAGAGGCTCCCAAAACCTCCTTATAATGCTAGCGACCCTTCTTACTTATATAATGGTTGATTAGTTGTAAAGTGATTATGCTTGCTTTTCAGTGTTCCTCTCTCATCTATGAGTCCTATTTGATGTTTTGTGTGTGTTTGAACAATATACCATGATCCTATTCCAATATCTTGCGATCCTTGTTCCAAACGGTTGTGGTTCTTCCTACTAAAATAATCCCTCATCCCCTCTATTAGCCTCAATATACCATGACCTTGACCTAATTTACTATGATCCTTATGACAATGGAGGTGTATGCAACCTACCCATAGCAACAATAGTCCTTCGTACTAACATACAGGTTGATGGTTGCGAGGTGGTTATGCTTGCTTGCTTATTCGTCTGCTCTCTTGCTATGCATAGTCTATCTATTGTTGTATGTGCGCATGTGTGAAGAGTATACTATGATATTTCCCTAATATACCATGATTGTTATGCCAACATAGGAATTCAAAAACTCTAAACAATGGTAATGACCATTCCTACTAACATAATGGTTAATTAGTCATTGCGTGATTATGCTTGATTGCTCAGTCTTCCTCTTTACTCCTATGTACAATATGTTTGATGTTGTATACATATGTGTAGGAGCAATGAAGTTAAATAAACTATAAATGACATCTTGAAAATACATTTATGACTATAAAATCCTCTATATCTATTTCATTAATATAAACTCATATTAACTTCAAATTTATAAAAAAATTAAAATATCATATATTTTTTTATTATTTAAAAAATTATAGATTGAAATAAATTTATACTTAAATCAAGAATTATTATTGAAAGGGGGCTTTGTGGTCCGATGGTGATTTTCTTTACTGAGGCGCGAAGGTTAGGAGTGTGAAACTCGTCGATATAATTCTTGAAGTTAGGGTTTCTGCAGGAAATGGAGGAAGAACTCCTAGACTATTCTCCCGACCCATTGGAAGGGATAAATATATGGGATTCACCGATATCTATTTCACTCGAGCCAGAAAAACAAACTGCTCCTAGAGGGAATTATCCTTATGGAAGGATGAGGCACGAGGATCAATATGAGAGGAAGACATTGGATTTTCCTCACGCGGGTATGTACAATTTGTTCTATAATTATCTCCGAGCATTGATGGAAAAAGACCGACTCTTTGATGATCCACCTCTGGGCCCATAGGTGAATACTTTGACACACATACAAAACCATGGATGCTCTTTGATCGATCGATCAAATAACAATAATTTAGTGATGGGGATGTCTCCGAGGTCCAAGCATAGTAATGACATGCAACCAAATTATTGGGAACCCTCTACTTTGGATTTTATGAGAATTCCTGAAACAACGTCGAACTCCTTTATCTTCCTTAGTGCCACATCCTTAGCCTACCCGAAAGGACAAATCGCTAGGGGATATCCGCAGTTTGGAGCAAAAAAAGGTGGCAAATTTGATTTTTTAAGCACCCTTGAGAAATCTGTAAGAAGAAACGACTGTTGGGTAACCTGGGATAACACTCTTTTAGACCATAAACCTCATCCCTCGGGTTTTATCAGGCCTTTTTGGGAGTGGAGTAATTGAGTGGGGGAGTAGGGTTTTTTTCAAAAGCTGATGAGTAGGGTCTCCTTTATGCGACAGATAGGCTGACGAAGAAACCCCATCCCTTAAAGGATTCATCTCCTTCCACGGGTACTAAAAAGCCCCGAAGGAATAACTGTGTAAATTCTAAAGGGAATCCTGGGAAATTGGTGTTAGGAGAAGACATATCATTGTCTAAAATGGAAAAGATGGTTGATGTGGTGATTGTTGGAAGAGCTCAGGGGTGGAGGTTTAGTGTGAAGTCATTGAGGAAATGGGTAGATAAGAATTGGTCATTACACCTGGGATACCCTCCTCCTGTGATGGTTTTGGCACGAGGATGGTTCACTTTCATATTTCGAACCCATGAGGATGTCAAATGGTCACTATCTGGCGTATCGAGCATTGACTCATCCTCTCTCTTTCTAAAAATATGGACTCCCTTCTTTGATGCCAACAAAGAAAATTTTGATTTAGCATCGGTTTGGGTAAGACTCCCTGAGCTTCCTTTAGATTTCTAGTCAATCAACATATTCAGGTACATTGGCGATACCCTCGGTGATTTTCTTAGTGCAAATCTATCCTTCCTTTATTTTGAGTAAATTTCAGTTGCAATAATATTGGTAAGGTTGGATGTTCAAGATGGATTAGTAGAGGACTTGGAAATCACATGGAAGTCACACGCTCATATTCAAAGATTGGATTACAAGGGTGTCCCTTTTAGATGTCGGCGTTGTCACTATTATGGGCACATTGCAGAACACTGTAATTTTCCTTTCCAACATCTGTAAAGAAGGGTTTGGTGGGACTTGGTAAGAGACGACATGCCTTTCTGGAAGTAGACACGAAGAAGGCTCCTAAGGGTGGCAATACAAATTAAGATCTTGCAGAGATAGTTGGTGTTGAGACTCTCAACTCAAGGCTGTTAGATCCATTGAAAGACCTTCAAAAGGCCATTGTTCCATAAATTTCGAAGGGTGCACATAATTTTTTTCAGGAAGAGATTGGGGTTGATGGCAAGGAGGAGGCACAAATTTCCAAGAAATTTCCATCTTTGGGATTTATCCTCTTATCAACTTGTGAGTCTTACACTTATTTTACTCCTCTTAATATGAATCCTCTTTCTTCGTCCAATGGGTGGTGTCAAAGTCATGGGCATGGCTTATCCCTAGTTGAAGAAGGGTTACCCTTATCACTTAGAAATATGCCTTTCCTCAACCCCTAATCTGAGGCCATTGAAAACATGGGTGTACTCTCACCCTCCCCCAATCCTCCTTCCCCATCACAATCGTCTGTGCGGTGTGCTTCTAATATCAGAATATGAAGCATCCAATTATAATATAAGGCAATATCAGAATATGAAGCATCCAATTATAATATAAGGCTGAGGGGGACAACCATTGAATCTTGAGATTGAAAATGGGTTGGGGGCTAGTACATTTTTCTTTAGGTAGCAATAATGGGAGGGGGAGCGGAAGACATTATTTCATATAAAAAGCTCAGGAAAGAGCTAGAGTGGACATGGAAGCTGAAAAACAACTCCCTATTGAAGGGGCGCTTAGAGAAACAAGAGCCCTTGTTAGGGTTTTTCAATGAAATTTCTCTCTTTCAACTGTCAATGTTTGACAATCCCGTCTGAAAAATATGTCTTTAAGAGGATGGTTGAATCCATCCACCTGGACCTCATTTTTATACAAGAGACGTTGGGGGATGGGGAAACTTCTTGCAAATTTCTAGAAGCATTGTTAAAGGGTTGATGTTTTACTACAATAGATGTTAAGGGCCAGTTGGGGGCCGTTTTGGTGACGGGTTAGAACCCTAAAAAATTAAACACTTCAAACCAATGGTCACTATATTTAGGTCGGTCTCGAGGTTACTTCACAAGATCTTGGGTTGAGATTCTTTTCCTTAAACATATATGGACCATATGTAGAGTGGGTCTCTTTCTAGGATTCTCTGATGGAGAAGTATCTGTTAAAAGTTGACACGTTGGTTATGGGAGGGGACTTAAAATTCGAGCTGGGATTAGGTGAAGTTTGGGTCTCTCATGCATCTAGGGATTCTTTGACATAATACTTTGTGTAGAAGTTTGATGAAAGAAATTTAATTGATGTGGATCCTATTAAAATTTGGGCCACTTGGAGGAACAAAAGGATTGGGATGGAGCTTATAGCCAAAAGACTGGATCGATTTTTGGTCTCAGAGAATTTATTAGATAGTTTCTTCAGGGTTAGGCAGTGGATTGATAGCGGAGGAGAAGAAAATCATTACCCAATTGTATTAGAATTGGAAGGGAGGACTCAAAAACTAGTGAGCCCTTTCAAATTCTTCTCGGGATGGTTGCGACAAGACGAGTTCACGGAATTGGTAAAAAATAAGTGGATCCCCTTTGATGGAACAAGGGAAGCCTCAAAATTATTAAATTTCGTTGCAAATTTGAGAAGTCTCAAGGAATCTCTCATTCGTTGGGCTCATCAAAAGAGCTTAAAATATGAACAAGATCTTAGGGAGGTAGAAGAGAAACTCAATCATATCCATCTATGAGACGAAGGAAGGAGGTTATGGTTCGAACAAAGCAAAATCAAGTTTGTTGACTCTAGAATATGAAAGAAGGATATTATTAGATGAGAAGGAGGAGGCTTTGTGCCTAAAACCAGGGCGATATGGTTAGAATTTGGGATGAGAATACAATTTTTTTTCATGCATTTGCTAACGGGAACAAAATAAAAATAAAATCTGGAAATTGAAAGGAGTTTAGGTAGGGAAGTGGACACTTTTAAAGGCTTGGCATAATTGGGAAGAAATAATTTCCAAGATTTATACAAAGCCGATGAGAGAGCTACCATAGCAAATATTGTAAGGATTTCTCAAGTCTTTCCAAATTTCATCACTATGGATGATAATCAAAGTTTGATGGTAGAAGTTACATAAGAAGATATGAAGGTAGTCCTCCAAAGCTTTCAAAAGGAAAAATTCCTGGGTTGGATGGGTGGCCCGTTGAATTCTATTAGGGGTGTTATGAGGTGATAAGGGAAGACCTTCTAAGGGTTGTGGAAGAATATAGAAAGGAGGGGAAGATGTTGGCTCCTTTCAAATCAAATTCCATTGCTCTAATCCCGAGGGATGATAACCTTCAGACTTTTGATTATTTTAGGCCTATCTCACTGTGCAAAAACATATACAAAATTGTGGAAAAAGTCAATACTAAAATAATAAAGGATCTACTATCAAAATCAATATGCAACGAACAATTTTTTTTTTGGAGGGGAAATAGACACATGAGGTGATTGAAATATCTCAGGAAGGTCTTCACAATGTCAACTATCTTAATTTGAAAGCTGCTATAATTAAAATAGATTTATCAAAGGCATACTATCAGGTTAATTGGCTCTATATAAAATTGTTTCTAACACATATAGGGTTTGAGATGCTTGTAATAAAATGGATCATGAGTTGCATCACTTCTGTTTCCTTTGTCATTCTGATCAATGGAGCAACAACCTCGTTCTTTCTGGGTGAAAGGGGCCTTCTTCAAGGATGCCCGATGTCTCCATTATTGTTTCTTCTAGTAGTGGAAGGGCTCAACCGTTCTATAGAGGCTGTAAAGAGAGAAGGTGGTTTTCACGGTATTCATGTTGTTGAGACTTTATGTCTCCCCCACTTACTTTTTGTAGATGACATTCTAATTTTCTATAATGGAATGAGAAGGGACGCCAAGAAGCTAAAGGAAATATTGGACTTATTCAATTGAGCCACTAGAATGCTTGTAAACATCGGCAAGTCCTCAATTTCTTTACATGACATTGAGGAGCCAGTCTCTGATCTCTATAGGAGTATTTTTCCACATATTGTGAAGGAACTAGACCAAAGTCTGAAGAATCTCGGCTTTTATATTAAGCCAAATAAGTAATACCTTGAGGACTAAAGGTGGTTGGTGGCAAAGATAAAAAAAAGGTTATCTATGTGTATTCATATATGGCTATCCCATCCAGGAAGACTCACCATTGTTAAATCTATGTTAGAAGAAATTCTTGTATATTGGATGTTGCTCTCATGTATTTCGAAAGGAACTCTTAAGAATATTAGGGAAATTAGTTTCATATTTCAATGGGGAGGTGCACAAGATCACTTTTGTATGTTGTGGGTTAAATGGAAACACATTGTTGTCCAAAAGGCCTTGGGAGGGTGGAGACTCAAAAAAACTTTTCTCTTTTCAATATCCTTAATGACCAAGAGTGTGTGGAGGTTACTGTTGGGGAAAGGCTTGTGGTGTTAGTTGGTTGAAAAAAAATACATAGCCTCAGATACATTGGAAGAATGGATTAGAAGGCCAAATAAGAAGAAGACAAATATCTTAGTGATCTGGAAGGCTCTTCTAAAATCATTTTCTCTCATAGGGAATGGCCTAGCATGGAATATTGGAGATGGCTCCAGGCTACGTATAGGCATGGATCCATGGACATGGTGTGATGAACACTATACCCTACCTATCCCTTTGGTACAATTGCTACATGAGCGTGGTTATCACACCCTAAACCATGTTGCCAATCAAAATCAAACCATGTTGTGGAGACAAGCATGGTTGTCCACAAATAATTTGGAACTTGAGGAAGAATGGGGAAATGAATGGACACATTATGTACTTAGTTTGCAGTGATCACATGTTCATATTCGAGATCAGGGGGATGAGCTAGTTTGAAATTTCTCAGCATCAAGTGTTTACAAACCTAAATTGGGATACATTCACTTAATTTATGATGTTGACCGTAGGAAAGAAGTATGGTGGTGGAAAATACTTTGGAAGTTAAAATGTCCATGAAAGGCACGAGCTTTTATGTGGTGTCTTCTTAAAAACAAGGCACTAACCTAGGATAACATCCAAAAAAGGAACAAGGCAGGGCCATGCTTGTGTGCCTTATGTAAAAATGATGAAGAGACAAATAACCATTTAATATTGAGTTGTCCCTTCACTGTTGGGGTTTGGAGGGAAATAGTAAAGTTGACAGGTGGATCATTGGTGTGGCAAGGTCAAAGCATTAATGAAGGAATTAAAATGTGGCTAGCAAATCCAATCCATTAACATTTTAAAGCTTTACCATCATTGGTGGCTTGGGGGATCTAGATTGCACGTAACCATTGCATCTTTCAGGATATATCAACCTCCCACACGATGATTGCAGTAAAAGTTTTGAGCATATTAACTATTTTATCACAGGAAAAGGGCACGTTGAGGACTAAGAATCTAATCCCAAAAACTATCGACAAAAACCCGAGATGTTGTGGAGGTGGTGCAACTCTGTCCTTATTTGAAATATATATATATATATATATATATTGGGTCTCATCCTTGTCACAAACAATTATGCATAATTACATACACGAAAAATCCTTTTGTTGTTCGCCTTGAAAAAGGATATAACTCACTTACAAATTTATGACGACTCTTTGAATGTGATAAATTGGGTGAATAAAGATCATATATGTGTTGACATTCTTTTACTATCACTATTGGAAGAAATACAAGATTTGGTGAGAAATTTTGGCACTTTTACACATATCTATCGGGAACACAACAAAGTGGCCAACCAACTTTCAAAGTCAGGGATCATGATGGAATATGGAATTTGACACATTGAAGATGATGCAAGTGACCAACACATTGAATATTTTCATCCTCCATTTCACGAAGAAGCTGGTCTTTGAAGAAGACTCCTTGATATCAATTTTTTGTTGGTGTATATATGGATACACGATATAATTTATCTACTATACTTTTTATATGAAGAATCACAATAGACGAAGCTAGAATAAAGTAGAAGAAGATCAAAGAACAATTTTTTGGCACATCTTATAGACTGACGAGGCAAATCTAGAAGACTGGAAACTCTGTGTTATAGTTTTGTAAAACATGTAAAATATAAAGTGGGCATATAATGAATGAGAAACTTTGTGACTATAAAAATATCCTTTATAGGATGTTAACCATTTTCAACAACAACATACTTTTATGCACCAATGCCTTTATCAACAGGCATATACAAAATGCGAATTTTCTTTTTAAAAGTAATAAAATTATGTTTTTTTTTTCCAAAGAAAAAAAATCAAGAATTATTATTATTATTATTAATTTTTAATTATTTTATTTTTAATTTAAATTTATTAACATACACAATCTCCCCTAGAACTATAGGAACATGTTACGTCCTTCAATAATAATAATAATAAGAACAACAACAACAACAACAACAACGACAACAACATCAACAATGATGACGATGATAATAAAATAATGCTTATAAATGATTTTTTGTTTTAATCTTAGGATTCATCATTATGTACAACTTGAGTGGGCTTGATGGTTAAGAACATGTGTTTCCTCCTAGGAGGTCACAAATTCAAATCCAGAGGGGGTAGTGTATGTACACCATTGTAGACTTTAGCAGTCAAATTGTTGTACATAAGGGGTCCCTTATCCCACAAACAAGGGGATCTCATACACCAATCACAAACACGGGGATCTCATACACCAATTTGGTGTCTGGCTTGACCGTAACCTTAAAATTAGATTATAATAATAATTTAAATTAAATTTATTAACAAACACAATCTTCCCTAGAATTATAAGAGCATGTTACGTCCTTCAATACAATTATTGTTATAAATAATAATAATAATAATAATAATAATAATAATAATAATAATAATAATAATGTTCATAAACGATTTTTTATTTTAATCTTAGGATTCGTCTGAATCTAAATACAATTATTGTTATACATAAGAATACTAGTGTTTACAAACGATTTTTGTTTTAATCTTAGGATTCGTCTCCATATAAGAGTATAAATGTTGTAATAAGTTACGAGGAGGATAATGCCATGTATTAATTAATGATGGCAATCACAATAGGAATTATATTTCCATGGGGAAAATTTTTTTTATTTATTATAAAACGATATCTATCACACGATGTCATAAAACATGACATTTTTCAAACAATACTATTTGTATATGTTAGTGTATGGTAAGGAAGGGTGTTATAGCAAGATTTGCCTCACCCTATGCAATTTGCTCAGAAGGCCTTTTTCCATTTCCCTATGCAGACTTGAAGTCCCTTTTTGCAAATCCCAGAGCTAAAAACAATATTTTTCCACATATACGTGCCCTAACTATTATACAACATGCGTATACACAGGTTGCACCACTACAACACATGTACATCGGGTTTTGTGCCCAAAATTAAAAAATGGTGTTGGGTTTCCATGTCACATCACGAGATCCATGATCCTTGACCTTCCATATACTGGAAATGTTTCGACTCGGCCCTTCAGTTCCACTTGAAGGCTATAAATGGGCCAAATCCGAGCTATGGAAAAGAGGAGAAGAATTTAACTTTGAGAGAAAAGTTACTCTGGAGAAATTATTCACTTCATATTGAGTCTGCATCCCTTTATCCTTTTAAGTCTAAACACATTGTTCAACCCCCAAGCTCTTCCCTACTTGATTGAGAACCTCATTGTCTCTCTTACATGAGCTTGCCTTTGGCGGAGGATTGAAGTGGTGGAGGCCCAACTGTAAGGGACTTAGTTTCTCAGTTCCGAACCATGCCGACACAGAAGTTTGTAATTCATTCACTTCTGCTGATTACATTTTAATAGAAATACTCTTTTCTCGTCTAATTAATATCTTGCAAATATTTGAATTGTTATTTCGTGGGAATATTTGTTATGAATGTTGATGGATTATGCTATTGAATGTGCTAACATTATATATTATCACCATATGCTTGCATTTCTTGGTTGTTGAGGACAAGTTGCATGTGTATTGCTTTGAGTTAAGTGCTCAATGGTGGACTTCATCGAACGTCTGGAAGAGGTATGCTCTTTATCTTGTCTTGTTATCATATTTGTTTATATAGCATACTTGAGATTACAATTGATTTCTGCAGTCATTTCCATCTGTTGTGGTTTACCCCTAGCCATAGAGAGATTTTCCTCATAATAGAATTGGCGACCATACTTGGGATATAATCTTCTTTTCAGGTTTTGGAGTGTTTTTCTCCTTTTATTGCTCTCATTTATATTGAGTTTCTTGTTGTATGACTGCTTGATAGCCTCTTTTCATTCTGAGTCTGAGTTTCTTACCTTGCTCCTTAGACTGGCTGTGTTTTAACAAATATACGCGGGTTTTTACCTGACAGTCACGTACATACGCATGTTGTCCTTCTGCAAGAGGCATATATATGCGCTTTTCTCCTGAACAATCGCGTAAATCATCATTTTTTCTTGGTTGCTAGGTTTGATGTTTGATGGTTAAGTTTTGATGGTTGCTAAGTCTTCTTGGGTCTCTGTTATAACTGTTAAGTGTCTGTGGAATGATATGAAACCTTTCTTTGGTTGAATTTTTGGGCAATGCCTTTCTCATCATCCTTTTCATTTGATTGTCCTTGCATCTTGGGATGGGTGTTTTCTTCTTGATATCTTACTTGGTTTTCCTCTGTTTACATATAGTAGGATTTTAATATCAAGCTGTTGTTCAGCCCTTGCATTTTCATTCTTTTATATTGAAAATACAAAAATATTAGGCATTTTGCATTGTTGGCATTTGATCTTTTGGGTCCTTATCATTGATCTTAGCATATGTATAGAAATATTGCATCTTATTTGGAATTGCAGAACTAAATTGAAATTGCATTTGAAAAGCTTATCATTTATTGGGAATTGAAGTCAGGTCTTTGCATTGTATTCATATTCATTTATTTTACTTGCTGAGTCATAACATCATTAGTTTCACGACCACACCTTTTTTGAGTAAGAAAGGCCACTAAAAGAAACACTGATAATTTAAAATTGATTAGAAACGATTTTATTTTCTAGGGTGCACAAACTAGCTTAGGATTTAGAGCCTTGGAATAGGATTGTGTGCGTAAACTTCTCAAAGGCTATTAAATCAACATATGTGTCTGACTAAGGGAGTAGTGAAATCCATTGTATAATTGGTGACGTCAGGAGGCTCCGCTTACACCAGAGTTAAGCACGAGGTCACGTGAGGTTGTTTGAGGGGATATCCCCCTAATACCTTCTTAGCGTCAGATGTATTTCTTGGGATCTATTCGTATATGGGGATCTTGCTAGTATCTTTACCTCTATGAGAGGCGACGCTTTCAAGGTTTCGAGCTTTGTTACCCTGCCCATATGGTAGACCTGACATACGACTATTCTCATGTGCATTGGTTATATTATGGCTTCTTATTTACTTGACATAGGTACCACATAGGTTACTTGCACGATTTATTCTGCAGGTACCCTGGGTCAAATAAGGTTCGAACAACACACAACCTTTATGGAGGATTACCTCTCTGGGGGGATCTGAATGACTGGTTTTTAATCCCATGAGGGCCCTTATAATTGGTTCTAATACCTTCGATATTTAGCAGGGAGTCTCAGGCCCCTCTTGGGCGAGACATACCTACTTTAGGGAGGGAGGCCCCTTTCAACCACTTTATCCTGTTTGTGTGCATATTGGCCTTTTGTTTATTTTATTTTGGTGTGCTCTTTGATTATTAGTTGACCTTAGGATTTGTATTGCATCACGAGTTTTCATTATCATGAATAGTGGAGTCCTTTTGGCTTCCTCATTTAACGCTACCTCCCCCATGACATTTGGTCATTTCATGGGGACGAATCCATCTGTGTTTCATAATGGTATGCAGAATTATGACACTCATTCAATGCCTTGGGTCTCTAATCATTTTCCTCTTGATATGCCAAACATGCCTTCACCCTTTCCATCGTCTCCCTTGCCTTCCTATATGAATCCCGGTTTTGGATCCGGGGGCACGATGGCTTTGCTGTATGTGTCTTCATTTGATAGGAGGCTTATCCCTCAACCAAATCTCACCATGGGAGGTTGGAATCTCCCTTCTTACGGATCCAATCCTGGCTTCATCCTTCCAGGAGAAAGTTCTCAAATGGACGGTTATCCTACTTATTACACCCCATCAGTGTATCCTTCGTCTTCCATGTGAGTTCCTATAAACACCCTTCCCATGGTGGGTCTCCATCTATCCTCTAGTATTTCATATGGAGGGAATCAATTTTATGGTACGAGATACCCCCTTCACGAAACCCCTTCTTATGGGGGCAATATATATCCTCACTTGAATAACCCTTGTCACGCCTTTGTCTCTTCGCAAACATTTTCTTTGGTGATGATGCCTGTACAAATATATATGGATCAATTAGGCGAAGGATAATACCTTTCCAGACAGGGATAGGGTGTAAGCCAAAATCCTTCCTGGCCTGGAATTTCTTAAAACCAGTCTTTCCTGGGACCTTGGTCTCAAATGCCACAACTGACCACCGCCACTAGTCCAGTCACTACAAGTCATACTGGAATTCCATCACCAACCTCTGCTAGTCATGTTGGAGATTGGTCAACAACCTCTGCAAGCCATGTTGAAGACAAGCAACCAACCATTGCAAGTCATGCTGAGGGCACCATTCTAGTCTCCATGAGTCATACTGACATCACATATCCAACCTCTGTGCATCATGTGGGGGATGAACCACCAACCTCTACCAATCACGCTGAGAGCATGTCGCCAACCATTATGAATGATGCTGGGGGAATTCATATGATTGAGAAGCCTAGACGTGTAAGACGTAAGCCCAAGTTCCTTTGTAATATTTGCAAAGGAGACCACCTCACTCGTTTGTGCCCTCCTAATGTTGTGGTACAAGAAGCGTGGTCATTTCTTGGGGGCCCTTCGGGTTCTAAGTCATCTTTGGTTTCCCAACACTCTGTTTCTCCTTTTATTGACATAACAGTCATGCCGATGCAATCAACACCCGACCCCACTCCTGTTTTAAGGAGTGAGACATATTTTGACCATGTCATTAACATTTCTATCCAGGTACCTTCTGAACAAGAGAGAGTGTTACTCTCCCTGAGCACTCTCCCTTCGAGTCTTGGAGAAGTTCACTTTGACTAGGATGGTCTTGTGGGGTATCAATTTCCTTCTCCAATGCCTTTTCAAATAAGAGGCGTTCTCCGATACATCATTGAGAAGATAACCTCCACTAGCACTTTATCCTCCTCGATTTGGAAAGCTTTGAGTTTTCCCAATATTGAGTCAACTATTCGTAAGTTGCTGACATTTCACAGAAATCTTGCATGGGAGCCTCCCCCCCATGACATGCCACCTAGAAACCCCCCAACAAGTCTGATTTAAGCTCTTTTCTGACTCTCTCAAAAAGAAAAAGGATTTCCAAGTGAACTTGTCTCTTTCACACTTGTAAATTGGATTTGAAAGGACGTCTATTTGGTGCAAGTTTATCCCTTTTTCAAACCAAGTAGACTAAGATTACGAAAAATAATTTTTTTAGCGTTAAGTTGTAATTGCATATTGTTCTCTTGCTTGCAATATTGAGCCTATTGCCAGTTCTCTCTTTTGCATTATAAGCCTTTCAGCTCAACAGTTTGCATCATCAGCCAAACAAATCCTTGTTTATATCCTTTGTAGCTTGATACCCTATATGTTAGAAAAACATGACCACAGAGCAATAAAATAAAACAAATGTAGAAACAAAACACAGAATATACACAATACAAGAGAGACACATATTTACATGGTTCACCCAGTGTGGGCTACGTCCACTAGAGAAATTGCTAGGTCCTTCCTTTATTATTATCCAACAAATGAAGGGATACAACCTACAACAAAATCCGCTGTAACTTCCTCTTCTTTCTCTCACAGTCTCCTCTCTCATAATACAATACTCACCATAATGCATAGCCACAATACATTTCCATCATAACAGAGGGTTTCCTTCTAGGGCAGAAAACCCTAACATAATTTCTACNCAAAACACAGAATATACACAATACAAGAGAGACACATATTTACATGGTTCACCCAGTGTGGGCTACGTCCACTAGAGAAATTGCTAGGTCCTTCCTTTATTATTATCCAACAAATGAAGGGATACAACCTACAACAAAATCCGATGTAACTTCCTCTTCTTTCTCTCATAGTCTCCTCTCTCATAATACAATACTCACCATAATGCATAGCCACAATACATTTCCATCATAACAGAGGGTTTCCTTCTAGGGCAGAAAACCCTAACATAATTTCTACCATTAGATCTGCGACCTTATAATGAACGGTCCATATTTACAATGAAATTACAATATACATTTACAAGGCAATTTTTCCTTCAGGGGATTCGAGCCCGAACCCCCATCGGGGGACGCTACCCCCGAACCCCCGTCGGGGGCCCGCTTGCCCCCGAACCCCCCAGTCGGGGGGATAGGACCCCCGAACCCCACAGAGGGGGTACCCCCCCTCTGCACTCCTTTGCGTGGAAGAGTGTACATACTTCTGGGGATGTAAAGTCTTCATGGGATATAAAAATGGCTGGAAGCAAGGACCTATGAATCAGGAACATAATCAGGCTCCACAACCAACACTATACCCAAGAGGAAAAATTCCCTCGAGTGTCCATCTCTCGCATGCACCTCCTTTCATTGAGCATAGATATGTTCCACTGCTAGAACTAGATTGCTTACTTGCTTATGGACGGGAAAATAATATTATCTTATATTGGCAGTAGTCGTGTCGCCTTTGAACAAAGCACAATTTTTTTGAGTCCACATGTCGTCAAAATTTTGGGTTTAGCATGACTTTAGGAAGCTGATCTAGTTACATAGAGTTTACTCCCTCGACTGGTTACTCTTCCACTCCCTATGGAGAGTTTGATTGATGCCTCCTGCATCTCAAAGTTTCATCATTGAGTATATGTTGCCAGAGTCTTTCATATGTCTCATTCTCTTGTTCAAAGGATGCTTATCAACCTATGTCGACCATTCCTTAGAACTCTTGACTTTGCATGTCGACCATACCCTCACTGTGTCTCAGAATTATGTGAAGTTATAGTCTTATTGTGCACCCTGGTCCTACTTTCATCATTGGTAGGTAACCTTGAGTCCATCAATAGACATTTCATCATTGGTCACTGACTGGGTGGTTTCCCTTGTGTTCGACAGCAAGAAATCTATTCACACATTGGTATTCATGCAATGTCTTGGATGCCATTAGCCTTATTGGTGGTTTCCTCACATTTGTCAACACTTTCGTTTATTGGCTTCTATTCATAGGGTCTTTTTCATGTACCGGTTGCATATGGTACACGCGAAAGATGCACAAGGTCGTTGGTTCATGAACATGTTCTTCGTCTGGTTTCCTCCAAATCATCAAGCTCCTGCTTTGTACCTGGTATTGAATGATGAGAGATTCCTCGATGCTCTCCTTTCAATGGGTCTCCTTCCATCGACTTCAACCCATCGATTGTGGAGATGAGACCTAGAGTCCAATGAGTGCCTAGAGGCTTGCAGTCATTAGTGGCAGGTTCTCTCGCCATCGACAGTTGGGAATACATCAATGTATTCTGATCGATGGATTCTTCAAGTGTTCGACCCCGACACCTTTATTCACACTTGTAAGAATGTATTCAGTGCCTTGATACCTAATTTCATTATCGATAGGCTGTCTCATGCTTTTTAACGATATACCTTAATGGCCGGTAATCAAATGAAGTCTCAGTGTGTTCGACCTCAACTCCTTTATTCACACGATGTAGTCTTGCACCTTTGGAAGAACATGTAGAAGAATTGAAGACATCAATTCATAGTCGCAACTTTCCTGAGTTGTTGCTATCTTTCATTGGACCAGTACCTATGTGACTTCAGTGATCATGGGATATTAGATTGTACTCCATGGTATACAAATATCTTTAGATTGATTTTGAGACTGGTTTTACTGGGCCTTGTTCGTGACTATGACAACCTTTGGCATGTAGCTACCTTTGTATTGGCTATTCATGGCCATGAAAAACTGTTTGGTATATTTTCACATGGATATGCAATTTAATTCAAATTGGCAGCCATGTGTGCAAAGTCAATACATATTGTAATATTCTCAAGAGCAACTAGTTCTTCCAGCTGGGTCCCCATTACTCTACTTCTAGGTATTATAATGTATTTAGGCCATCACAGATACTCCTCTGACCTCACACATTAGGGGGAAATATGTTATAGCAATATTTTACTCACCATATGCAATTTTATCAGAAGGCCTTTTTCCATTTCCCTATGCAGACTTGAAGTCCCTTTTTTCAAATCCTAGAGCTAAAATCAATATTTTTCCACATATACACGCCCTAACTATTATAAATCATGCGTATACGTAGGTTGCACCACTACAACACGTGTACATTGGGTTGTGTGCCCAAAATAAAAAAAATGGTGTCAGGTTTCCATGTCACGTCACGAGATCCATGATTCTTGACCTTCCATATACTGGAAACGTTCCGACTTGGCCCTTTAGTGCCACTTGAAGGCTATAAATGGGCCAAATCCGAGCTATACAAAAGAGAAGAAGAATTAAACTTTGAGAGCAAAGTTTCTTAGGAGAAATTATTCACTTCATATTGAGTTTGCATCCCGTTATCCTTTTAAGTCTGAACACATTGTTCACCCCCCAAGCTCTTCCCTACTAGATTGAGAACCTCATTCTCTCTCTTACATGATCTTGCCTTTGGTGGAGGATTGAAGTGGTGGAGGCCCAACTAGAAGGGACTTAGTTTCTCGGTTCTGAACCATGCCAAAATAGAAGTTTGTAATTCATTCACTTATGCTGATTACATTTGAATAGAAATACTCTTTTATCATCCAATTAATATCTTTCAAATATTTGAATTGTTATTCCATGGGCATATTTGTTATGAATGTTGATGGATTATGCTATTGAATGTGCTAACATTATATATTATCACCATATGCTTGCATTTCTTGGTTGTTGATGACAAATTGTAGGTGTATTTCTTTGATTCAAGTGCTCAATGGTGGACTTCATCGAACGTTTGGACGAGGTAGGCTCTTTGTCTTGTCTTGTTAGCATACTTTTTTATATAGCATACTTGAGATTAGAGTTGATTTCTGCAGTCATTTCCGTCTATTGTGGTTTACCCCTAGCCATAGAGAGATTTTCCTCGTAACAAAGGGGTCCCTTATTCTATAAATAAGGGGTCTCATACACCAATTTAGTGTTTGCGCTCAACTACAACCTTAAAAAATTATTAGATTAAATTATACTAGATTAGACTATTAATTTAAATTCCTTGCAGTTTTTTATTATATTCAACTATTACCACATGATGATGATAATGATGATGACGAACAATTTCCATTGAGACTAATTTGACTAATTTGGAATTATTTAGAATTTTATTTCTGTGCTAAAAAAACATTAAGAGAGGTTCTCCAAGGTCACAATAGTTTTATTGAGTTAAAAAGTTAGGAAGGTTTGTAGTGTGATAAATCTTTTGGAATTGAGATCTAATTTGGGTATATGTTGGACATTCTAAAAGAAAGTGTTTTTCATCTTCAACCCCCTTAGTGTCACAAATGTGACATACTCTTTCATCCTACGATGTTTTGGAAATTGACCAATGCCCAGTTTCACTATGGATCTTATGACAATTTGTTCTTATTTTAGTAATGTTTGTTTTTTTCTTTACACTTTGTCAAAATAGAGAGATATTTTTTATCTTCTAGATTAGGGTTGATTACCTCCTTATAATATCTTAATTTTCTTTTCCCCTTCTAACTCTTTATTGCACCACACTTTCTCCTTAAATTTTGATGTAATAATATTTTTAATATTATCCTTACTTTGCAGTATGATCTCTTTCTAAGGATTGTGCATCCTTATGCCATCCCTGCTTGAGCCGAAGGTGGTTTTGGATGGAGTTTGAAGCAATTTTAGGAAGCTTCACATCTTCCATGTTGTTTAACTTGTTCTTATACAATAGGTATTTGGTCATAACCATGCTCTCAAGGGGGGAGAGGATTGCTTTTGTGAGGAGGATAAGATAGGGTGTATTTCCTTTAATTTTGAGATTATAGGTTATAAAATTATTTTGGATCTGATCTATATTTCTCCATGATTTTCTAGATATACTACATCCCCAAACTTCGCATCCATATAGAATATTAAGGGTAACAAGAGTTTCAAAGAGAAGTTTTTTCTTATCCCATATTCAAAGATTTGTTGATTTATAATTGTTTTCAAGCCCATAATAAGCTTTCCACCCTCCATTTATCCCTTTCTCAATGCTATAATTCTAGTTGATCTTTTGGTGAATATCAATTTCGAGATCTTTGTATGAAGGCACTTCCTCCAATTTGTTGTTTTCATAAACGAAAGTATCATAGGTGATCTTATTGGATTTAATTATCATGACTTTTGTTTTTTTTCCGTATTAACAATCATACATGTATTGGAGAAAAAATCCTTGAGGATTCTTAGTTGCTTGCCAACATCATGGGGACTCCTCACCATAAGAACAATATCATCAACATAAAGAATAAGAATGATGACTATACCAGTGATAGTTGGGCCGACAAAACCTGCTTCTTTCGAACATTCTTCTAACTTGTCAATGTATATGCCAAAGAGGGTAGGGGACAAGGGACAACCTTGCTTGACTCCAATATTTCAATTAATTTCTTTTGACCAAACCTCAATGTTCCCAAACTTGGAAATAACATTCTCATACAACCTTATTGTAGTAGCCTTCAACTCGACAAGCACTTTTATCTCTTACAACCTATCCCAAAAGTTTTTCATGGGTACTATGTCAAAATCTTTTCTAAAGTCAATGAAACAACATGGGAGATTAGTTTTATTGTTTTGGTACTTCTTGCAATGATCCTAAGCATAACAAGGTGGTCCACAGCTGAATGGTATCTCCTAAATACAACTTGGGCTTTATCTCTTTTACCTTGGCTTTCTGGCCATAGGCTAATCTTCTTTTCCAAAATAATTCTGTACAACTTGACTACAATGGAACTAATCATAATGATCCTATATATAATACTAAATTAAATAGTTGATAATGTGTTTATACTCATTTTATCCATTTAAAATCTTGTTTTTTAATATATTAAGAAATTCTTGTCCATGAAGATATAAAGTTCAATTTTTCTTATTTATAAAGTTAAATTTATGTGTAAATTTTATTTGTTAAATATGTATTTTTAACATAATTATATGTTAATTTTTAATGATTTTTTAATTATATATTACTTTATGATATAGAGTTTACTTTTTCTTATTTATAAAGCTAAATTTACAAGAAGTATTGTGTAATTGTGTCAAAAGTTTTAAAACGTCTAACGTTTCGAGTGGACACTCCACCCATCATCAGAGACCAAAGAAGCTAAAGAGTGAGAAAAGAGTGCCAAGAGATTAGAATAAATAGGATAAGAATATTGAGATTAGAATAAATAGGATAAGAAGATTAAGATAGTCATTGATAAAGGGAAACAGGTCCAATGATAAAGTGAGAAAAAATTAATTGTTCAATTAGTTGTTAAGATTTGTGATTAAAAGTAAAAATTAATTGAAAAATTAAATTGATAATGAATGGGTCAAAAGAAATTTCAAAAGACAAAAAAAAAGAGTAAGCCCAAAGGGTTAATGGTAAAAGGATAAATAAAAGAAGATGTTAGAATAAAGTGAACCAGGCTAGAGAAAAGTGAGGAGCAAGAACTTACCCAAATTGGGTTCCATGTTAAAGGCGATGAGTGATAGGTTTCCAAGACTGACTTAGTTTAAACCATCTTCTTGATTAAACTTATCAGGATATTTTCAATTTTGGGAGCCTTGTGAATGATGTGTGAGGTGTAGTAAGGTGTTGAGGCAAGAATTTTAGTTTTGTCGAAGAAAATGAGGTGTTTAAAATTTAAAAGGAGTGCTCAACAATAATGGATTTAGTGATGTGATTGTGGGTAGTATCGATGATGTGTTCCTTGAGCCAGACTTTAAATGATTTGCCAATGTATGATTTGCCACAAGAGCAAGGAATTTTGTAGACACTTGGGCCCATCATCGAGTCCAACTTGTCCTTGGCGGTCCGAAATACTTGTTTAAGAGTTTTACATGGTTTGAAGAGGGTTTTAATATTCTTTTTGGCTAAGAATTTTGAGATTTGATCAGTTGTGCCCTCGATGTAGGGTAGAGATATGAGAGCTTGAAACGCTGAGCAGGGGGAGTTTTTAGAGTTAGAATTAGGAGTTGATCAGAAACTTTGTTGATTTGAAAGATAAAGTAACCATTAGCTATAAACACCTTTACCAAGTGGACCTTTTTCTTATTAATTATATATTAATTTTTAATAATTTTTTTAGGTAAAACTACTCAACCTTGGTTCCTTTCTTTGTTTCTTGGGTTGTTTTTATTTTATTTTACTTTTTAGTTTATTAACTACATAGTACTAACTAGAAAAACAATTTTAACAATAATACTATTATACTATCACTAACTGCATAGTTCCTTGAGCAATAGATTTATAATCTATTCATTTTTAAACCTAGATTACTATTTAATGATACTATTACTAACTATGCTTAATTAATAAATAATAAAATGAAATAACATACTAAAAACTAATTATACTATCTTTTAGAGCCGACGTGGAAACACTAACCCTAAACCCTTGAATATTTTTTTAATTAAATATTAATTTTATGTGACTTTTGAAGTTATAAAAATTATATAACGATAAACATGTTTATAAACATGTTTATAAATATATTTTTTATCCCTTTTTTTTCTAGCAGAATATTTCTCAATATACAATCATAGCTTGCTAATATAACCACCCTCCAAAAGGTATGTGAATTGTGATCAACAATAAAATCACCAAGTCCAAAATAAAAGTATAACAATGAAGAAGTGCAACCCACTCAAATGTTACAAAGTGTATACAAGCTCAGTCTATTGCCCTCCTCAACAAATCTATCCAAAATTAGATTACATAGATATTCAGTATTGAATATTGGACCAAAAAAACACAGTATAACTATCAGGGTTGATGTAACAAAAAAGAAAACCGGTCTATCAACTATGTTGATCATGGATAGAGACGTAATGATAGTGGGGGGCCCTCATGGCCATCCTGCCATTTGCTGTAGTGAATCCTTCCTTCCGGAACCTGTAATGCAAGCTTTGATAGAGCATCTGCCTCCATATTCTCTTCCCTACTTATATGATCAAACTTGATGAAGGTGAAGAGAGGAATTAGTTCTCTGATCTTTGTCATCCAACCCATAAGAGAGGTTACTTCTAAACTACATAAGTGGTTTAACCAGTCTATGACAATCTTTGAATCCCCCAAGACATGTAAATGTGCAATGTTTAACCGATGTGCTAAGATTAAATATGCCCATACCCCAAGGAGTTCCTCCCTAGTGTTTGTGCCCTACCCATAGTTTAAATTCCATCTATACGTAGTACTACCTGTAGTCTTTAGAATACTCCCTTCCCCGCAAAGTAAACCATTATTTTGCGCAACTCCATCAAACCAACAAACATAATCCAAAATAATGTCTGGAGTCTTCTTAATCATGTTATGAGTCCTTATTTGTAATTGAAAACTGGTTGGCTTCATCATCCCTCTAATTTGAATACTAACCCTCTGTGCTGAGGGTGAACAACTGTCAAATATACATCTGTTTCTTTCCAGCCACAAATACCAACATACAATTATTGGTAAGGTTTTGTAAAATTTTTCCACCATTAACCAGTTTTCGAAACAATTGTTTAAGGATTTTCCTCCCTAGTTTGTGACAAGATTTTATGCAATATGTAAGTTTTCCCACAATTTTAAAGTAAAAGGACAGTTTATGAAAATATGTGAAATGGAATCCTCATCCCTGTAATGGAGTGAATGGATGCTCGGGCCAACCCAACCTCTTTTTTGTAAAGAGTCCCAAGTGAGGATTTTATGTTCTAATGCTAACCAAATGAAAAGTTTGATTTTTTATGCCAAGTCCCGGGTCCATAAATGTCTTCGCCAAGTAGAGATCTGTTGTGGCCATAATTTAAGAGCTAAAGCATTGTAAACATTTTTGATCGAGAGTAGTCTTGACTGGTCTCCACCATTCCACATTAAGGTATCTTCACCAGTTCGCAGATGGACACCTGAGATGATAAGTGCCCTTGTAAAAGTTTTCTATTCCAAAGCCACAATTCCCACGAGTCCCAAATCCTCACTGAACCTCCACTGATCGCTGATATAGCCCCAGGATGATTGAGCCTTCGTTGATACAAATAGCGAATATTTTAATTTTTTAAAGCCAATAAAATCTCCTGAGATAGTATAGATGTGTTGCCAATGCCTAGAATATTATCCAGCCCAATGAGTACAGAGAAACCATTTCCGGGCTTCCAACTCAGCCAATGGGTGATGAGGGGCAACAATTTAATCATGTTTTACCAAAAGTGAGGGGCCAAAGGTTGTATTACCAGGGCTCATCTAAGCCAAGTATCCACATAAGTGTATGGGAGATATTTTTCTTTGATCACCCGGTGCCAGACCCTGTCCTCCTTTAAGACTCTCCACAGTGAGTTGGTTGCTAGCGCGCGGTTGAAAATGAAGAGGTTCCTAAGTCCCCAGCCTCCCAAAAGTTTCAGTTTTTCAATTTGCACCCAGCTGCAAAGATGTAAACCATGTTCTTTATGCCCCCCCGTCTAGAGAAAGTCAAAGATCAATTTATGGATCTTTGTGAGAACTGCGACATGAACCGCCGCAAGTGCCATCCAAAATAACGACTGTGTTTCCAAAACCGCCTTTGCTAAGATGCATCATCCTCCCAAGGTTAACCAATGGTTACACCAATGCTGTATCCGTTTTCCAAACTTTACAAGTAGCCATATCCAATATTCAAAATAGGTTTTTTTCGCTTTAATGAAATACCCCAAGTACTTAAAGCCCAATGCCAACTCCATGAAATTGAAAGAAAATAATTCCTTAAAACTCTCCAAGTCAGCAACCTCAAGCCCCACATGATGGAAAGTAGATTTACTATGGTTTATTTTTAAGCTCGATGCGCTACATAAATGTTCCAGGATGTTCTTTACCAATAGCCATGCTTCAGCTGATGCCTTTGTCATGATGAGCACATCAACAAATATAAGGTGTAAGATTTTTACAACTCTAGAAACCTTTACCCTGGTCAAATTCCCCGCCTCTTGACCCTGTTTCAATAAAATGATAAGACTTTCCATAAGAAGGATAAACAATAAAGGTGAGAGTGGACATGCTTGTCGAAGGCCACGTTCACTGTTGAAAAATGCATAGGTCTCACCATTTATCAACACCGCGAAGGATGCGCTAGTCACACAACTCATGATCCATGGAATAGATGTAAGACTAAAATTGGTTTGAACAAGAATTAAACAAAGGAAATCCCAACTAACATAGTCATATGCCTTTTTCAGATCTAGCTTTAATAACAAGCCTTTTTGTTTTTTTGTTTTGATGTTGTCGATGCATTCATGCGCCATCCCTACGACATCCAGGATCTATCTACCCTTCAAGAAACCCAATTGTTCAAATGACAAATCCCTTGAGAGAATAGGTTTGATTTTGTTGGCGATCACCTTAGAGATCAATTTATAACAAAGATTACAAAGCGCAATGGGTATGAAATCCCCAAAAGTCCGAGGAGAGTTCTCCTTAGGAATCAACATTAGGAAGGTTGAATTTAAAGATCTTTGAATCTTTCCTCTGATCCTGGAATCTTCGACCAGATCTAATAAATTATCACCAACCACATTGAAAAAAAGAGTAAAAAACTCCACAGTCCAGCCATCCGGGCCCTGACTTTTGTTTTTGGAAAAAATACTTAAACTATCCCAAATCTCCTGTTTAGTAACAGGTCTATCTAAATGTACATTATCTTCCACAGACACAAATCGTTGAAATTTTTTGGCTAAATTAACTTGTTCCAACGGAGCCCTGCAACCATCTGCAACATATAACTGTTTGAAATATTTAGAAGCCTCTCCTTTGATCTCCTCCTGGCTTCTAATGGTCTGACCAATATCATCATCTATCTCCCAAATATGCTTCTGGTTTCTTCTGGCACTAGCAAACTTGTGAAAATATTTAGGATTACGATCACCACATTTAATCCAAGTAACACGACTCTTTTGACGCCAATATTCCTCTTCATTTTTAAGAATATCATTTCACTCAGATTCTAATGTTTTCAAGTGTGAATCTATAGCGATGTCTAACCCATCACTACACAATCCAGAATAACCTCAACTTATGTCTTCCTCCAATGTTTCCAGCTTACGTAGCTTTTCGCGCCGACTATGCCTTGCCCAAGCTTTTACTCGTGACTTTAGTGTTTTTAATTTCCAAACTATTTTGTGTTGGATATCCGATTCCTCCAGGAAGACAACATCCTTCCATACTTCTTTCACAATCAAAGAAAATTTTGTCTCCACCAACCAAGTTGGATTTAACTTAAACAAATAGGCCACATGTACCTGTGTGAAGTCAAATTGTGCTATCACAGGTAAATGATCAGATATGAAGGGATCTCAACCCAAGACCGATACCACCCATCATCAATCAATAAGATTTCCGCAAGTAGAATGCAATCCAACCTTTTAGCGATGCATGCGCCCCCGACTCTACCATTCCTCCAAGTAGGTACCAAAACATCCAGAGTCAAGTCGACCAACAAGTGATCCTTGATCATATCTATAAAATAGTCGACATGTCTATCTGGGTGTGCCGTTGAGCACCATACTTCATCCACACATATAGTGAAATTCAGATCTCCTACAAGCATCAAGTTTTTAGTAGCTAACAATCCTTTTTCCGCCAAACGATCCCAAAATAAAAGTCTCTCACTACAAGGACCGTAAACATTAAGAAAATTTATAACTCTGTGATTTTCTATGGTGATGCCCGAAAGTAATATGCCCCCACCACAAAGTGTAGGGTCTGGTGTGAACTTGTTAGGGTCCCAAGTCAACAAGAGGCCGCCCAAGGTACCCATCGAATTGGTAGCATGTATGGTGGTCAATTCTTTTTATACAGAGAGAAGATAAATGTCGCCAAGTAGAGTGATAGTGCAACTATAAAATATAACTTTGATTTTAAATTGAGAAGATGAGAATTCAACCATAAACAATTGTTTCACTTTTGCAAAGGGAGGGAGTCTAGATTAGTGATTAAATATGACATGTATTTATCCATTTAATCATCAAATATTAGCAATTTTTAAATTTACACATCATTAACGTTCACTTAATTTTTGAAATCGTCAATTTGACAAGCAAATGATATATATATATATATATATATATATAATCACTATTCACAATATATATTATAATATATAATATAATACAATAACAATATATATAATACTAATAATAATATAATATATTATAATATATAATATAATAAAAATATATTATATTAATGTTAATAATAATATATTATATATTAACAATATATATTATAATATAATATAATAACAATATATATTATAATATATAATATAATATAATATAATATAATATAATAACAATATATATTATAATATATAACATAATATAATATAATAACAATATATATTATAATATATAGCATAATATAATATAATAACAACATATATAATATAATATAATAACAGTCGGTGACAGAGTGTGCTGTTAAGGCATTCCGTGAGAGAGGTAAGACTGATTGTTTGGTTAAATATTAGATATTATTTTATATAAATGCAAAAAATCATACACTACAGTCATTTATTTTAATGCTTCCTCAATATAAGTTTAATTATCAATCTAAATGGAATGATTATGTATATAAATCTCCATGCAATTAAAAATATTTGTTTTGGTTAACTTGAATTAAGCGATCTTCAAAGCTTATCATGACTATTTAAAAAAAGATTGAAGAGAAGATTCAGAACAAAATAGTCCAGCATGTGCATTGAAAAGCAAAATAGGTACTTAAATATTCATTTATATTGGTTGTTAATTCTACCAAAAGGTTGAAGAGAGGATTAAAATTTAGCACCAGTGTTGAAAAGGTTAAGCATGTGCATTGAAAAGCAATATAAGTAAATACATCTCCATTTTATGGTCAACTTCTAAAGATGCTAATTTTACCAATAAATTATCATCCATGTTTTTAAAGGATTTCATAAATTAACTCAATATATTTTAATGTACACTTAGATTTATTTTAATTCAATAATATATGGAGTTATTCTAATTTTATGTTATGCACAAATTGTCTTTCTATTCACTACAAAAGTTGCTCTTATATTTATGAATTAAAAAAACAAAACACATATAATACATATTGTTTAAATGATGATATAAAGTGTCACGTGAAGGACAATTTTAAAAACAAACCTATCATAAAAATTATTTTGAGACATCTATAAATAATTTATTATCATTATTTTTTAATATATATAATCAACTCTAAAATCTCTTACATTAAAAAACAATTTAGCAACTCAAATAGTCCACCAAACTTTCATCATTCTCTACCAACAGAGGGGCTTATAACAATTGGCCTTCTAATAAGAACTAATAATGGTGGGGTCTGACCTTTATAGCATTATCTATGGAATATAAGCCCCGTCTTATCTATATATTTCAAGCAAGGGGATATAGACTACTCATAATATATATATATATATATATATATATATATATATATATATATATATAATATATATGGTTGGAGTTCTTTATAGATATATATTTTGTTGTTAGCTCCAATATATATATTCAACTTGACTCCAATATATATATTCAACTTGACTACATTTTTAGAAAACTAATCTACAATCATTTTAACTTAATCCCAATGTAACCAAGTTAATAATATACACATATTTTTTCATTTTTCAAATAACAAGCATCCGATAATTTTAGCAATCTATTATCAATAGTTAGAGCGCCCTTGGATGCAATAGCTATAAATGTAATTTTTTACATGTAAGCTACTCAACCACACATAATTAAACTTAAATAAAGGTTATAAATAAAATGATACATATACAAAACTTAATTTAAAAGTGGAAGCAAAGACTAACTACTACATAACTTACTTTTATTTATAGCTTAATGATTAAGAACACGCGTTTGTTCAAATTAAGAAGGGGGTAAGGTATATATATTTTCGTAGAATTTAGTTGTCAAATTGTTGGACGAAGGGATCCTTGTCCCACAAACAAAGAATCTTATACACGAATTTGATATCTGACTTAGCCGTGACCTTAAAATTAAATTATTATTATTATTATAGTTTTCCCATAATTCAAATTATGAACAATGATGATTCATGATTCAAATTATTAACCACCTAATATCTTATGAATCTTCCACCTAATATCTGCATTCATTTAGTACATGTGCACGTGTTCATAAAGGAATGAAACTCGTGATTATGGCATAAATCAGTGGTGCGTTTATAACTAGTGATATTGGTAAAATAAACCAAACATTATATTTGGGAGTACAAGGGAGTAAGTATAAGCACACTTCTCCTTACATTATTCATTTCATATATGAAGACCAAGTGCAACTACTTATAACAACCATATGCACTGCTTTTTGAGCATGTCATGTCCTATTAGTGTTAGTGTTATTAGTCCTTGCCGAAGGCATAGAGGGACTATAGCGATCGATAATTCATTGAATTCATATTACTTTGTGGTTTGACTACAATTTTTTGCATACTTTCTAATGTTCAAACTACATAAGTAAAAGCATTATTTTTTATATATTAAAAAAAACCATATATATCATGATCTGATTGGATGATAGATTTGAGGTCTTATTGCCGGCTTTGCTATTCCCATTGAATTATATGTTGCCATATCCAAAGTTTTATCATGTACTGTGCTTTTCTTAATTTGTAGTATTCGTATTGAAATGTTTAGATATCCAAAGTTTGTACTAATAGATTTGAGGTCTTATTGCACATAGATAGTCAGTTTTCATATTACTTTGTCGTCTCACTCATTTTTTTTTTACCATAGTCTCCACTGTTTGAACTATTGTTATTATTATTATTATTATTTTATTACTATTACTATGTCTGGTTTTTTCTTTATTGTTGCGTCCTTCGAGAGTCTTTGTCATTGTTGCATACGTAAACAGGCCTGCCACACTACATTCTTTCTTAAATGTTTGCACAGGGCGACACCCTTCGACAGTTCTGACAGTCTTAAGTGTTTACCTAACAGGTCTCACAACCTTAAATGTTTATTGTACAGATGTGTTGCAATACAGTTTCATTCCATTTTTTTGATGGTGTTGTTTGCAGTGAAATTGTGCAAAATTGTTCTCCACCGACATCACTGGTTCAATGGTTGATGCTTGTTCATTGGTTCGTTCCATGCTTCTTGTTCTTGTTTGATTCAACTTTGCAAAGTTGAGGTCCTGTAGTTGCAGTTGGACCTCTTCATGGTTGTTCACTGGTTTGTTGTTCTTCAACTTTGCAAGCTGTTGGAACTGTTGTTGCAGTTTGCAAGTTTTGGGGATGAGCTCTTGTCATCCCTCGTTGACGGGTGAGTTTCTATGCCATTGTTTCGTTGCTATTCCTTTTTTTTCTGCATGGTGTTTTTCACCTTGCAGACAAGATTTTTCAATGGTGGGAGTCCTTGCCTCAAAATTCTGTTGCAGAACATCTTTCTGTTTGGTCTTATTTTTATGTTTGCTGGAAACCATGCGTCTTCATATGCCAACTTCCAAATCCTGGATATTGTGCCATAGCTATTTCGAAAATTCCAACACAAAGGGGTTTAGAAAATGAATTCGGAGCTGTCACAAGGGGGAACCATCCATCGGGGTGTGGTGACAGGGAATGCTTTTATTCTGTGGGTAAAAAAACTCTGTCCACCTGTTGCCTTTGTCCTGTCCTTTCTATTTGCAGAACATTTTATGTCTCTGAGAAGCTTGTAGGATGCACTCCATGAATAGGTTCAAATCGGTCTTTGTGCTCAACAAATTTATAGTTTTATTTATTTGTGTTGTTTCTTCTGTTTGGTTCACTATTTAATGTAGGTTTGTTTTCTTCTCATATGCTGTGGCGACTAGGGGGAATTGAATTTGAGAATAAGAAGGTTGAAGGATACATACCGGGATTGGCATGCAATTCCGCGCTTGCAGTTTTCTATTTGTCTTTTTTTTTAGTTTTTGTTTTATTCTTTTTTCCCCTTTTCTCTGTTTTCATACAAACTGGAAATAGCTAAGAAACAATTTGAGAATTATAGTTTAAGAGGTGAAACAAGTAATAGACATTGAGTCGTATGAAATAGATACACAGTCCATTATACATGACAACATTGACGAGGTGTTGCATAGCAATGGGATTTTTAGATTGGATGCATTATCGTATACTGTAGGAGATTGCCTTTTCGATGCATTTCAGGTTCTACTGCATTTTCGTTATTCCTCGACCGATCTGTGCAATGGATTGATAGATTAATTCTTGGGGTGTTTAAAAAATGGCGATGCTGAGGCATTAGAGTCGTATGAATACGAATTGGAATCTGATTTTCTTCGGCAGTTGCATGGAATACATGATGTCGCTACGTATTTTTTAGAGATGTGGTTGTCTACATCTCCAATTCTGCTTGCACATGAGAGGGGACTTTGGGGAGATACATGTTTTATACGGTGGGTGTCTAAGTGGATCAATATATCAATTGGAATATGGTCATTGACAAGAAAAACAAGATATATGCTATTCAACAAAACTACATCTAACAATCCATATTGCATCTTGTTCCATGATGCCAATCCTGTCAGTGGTTATTATGAACCACTGATATACAAAACATTGTCCATATGAAATATTGGAGGACCTCATATTTACTTGTCCCTCATTTTCAAAGACCTTGAATCACAGTGGAAATGGATTATGCATCGCATAGACTACCATGGTTTGCAGATAGAAACAACTGTTGTATCTAGCTGTGGAGATAGTCTGTTCAATGCAATTTGTTGTTTGGTAGTAGCAGAGTTTGATGTGTAGTCGTTGCAGATTTACACTATACAGTCCTTTTGCAATGCAATTATAGGCGACAACCAATAGGCTTTTAGCTGCTTGCATCAACACCTTTTTTCCATATCTCCTAGAAAATATGCCGACAATTGGAAGTTGGCAAGAATACCTTGTAAACATGGCACTGCCATATGAAAAAGGAAATGTGGAGGGTGGCAGATTCTGTTTGCAATGGCTATATATCATCTTCAGAGTAAATATCCAGGTTTGGTCGGCCCTGCCAGATGGCATTGTCCATTCCTGGTATATTGATTCAAATTACGATCGAACAATTACCATTCTCTTGTTGAAAACATACACGACACATATCCATTATCAACCTTTGCTTTGACATATCACTGGTTCAGGATTCAATGTCCATGCCACCCAAACCACATTGAATCTGCATATGCATGGCATGCTTTTTAATGAGAATGAAACTCCTCCCAGTTGCAACAAGGCCATACAGGGCTTAAACAAAAAACGTAGGCTAAGTTATCACAACTTGAAAAATGTCATACATGAAATTTGTCCCAATTGTAATGAGGCCATACAAGTCTTAAACAAAAAACGTAGACTAATTTATCACAACCTGAAAAATTTCATACGTGAGAGAAAAAAAAAACATTGGTAGTATAGGAAATACTGCCATTCCAGGGTCCAGTGTCAATGCCATCCAAACCACATCGAATGTGCATAAGCGTCACATGCTATTTAATTAGAGTGAAATTCATCCTAGCTTCCATGAGGTCATCCTGCCCTTGAACAAGAAACGTAGACTAAGTTACCACAACTTGAAAAAGGTCACATGCGAGAGAAAACAATAGATTGCTATGCTTCCTTCTAGAGAGAGACTGACATATCACAATCTAAAAAAAATTGTTTGTGCACAACACAACAGAAACAGGTACGGTCGCATATCCCACAATGTTCATGCAACTGCCCGAGAGGAAAAAATTGCATTTCATGGGCTACAAGCAACACCATGCACTACTACCAATGAAAACCAACAAACACTTTCTACCCATACTTCCCTGCGGAAGAAAGATGCAAGATAGACCTTCATGAAACAAATCAAAGACACTCCTTCCATTGCATGTGCAATTTGTGATCAATTGAATTTTAGAAAAAACTGTAAGTCTTTCAAGCTTGATTTGGAAGCAGAATGCCTCCGCTTGACATCACATGATAAAAATTTTTCTAGTGGAAAAATTTGTCTTCCATGCAAACAGTTGCTTGAAAATGGAAAACTGCCACAATTTGCAACCCCTGACCAAATAAGATGTAATACACCACTACCAGATGTAAGTGCACTTACGGAACTTGAAGAGATACTTGTGTCTCTGCGAATTGCATTTTCACAAATAAGGTCCTGGGGCTATAAACGACCTCAGATGGGCTTAACAGGATCAATTATTAATGTGCATGTTCAACTAGATGTGCAAAAATGCTTGCCACAATTCATTAGCGATACATTGACAATTGCTATGGCTCTCAAAAGACGCTTGCAATACAAAAATGCGTATCAGACAAGCAAAGTGCATGTGCATGCTGTTATGAAAGAATTAAAAGAATTGTGTTCCAGGGCCCTGCACAAAGCACAAAACATTTGTATAAATGAGAACTGGAACAACGTTCTTGGAGAAGAGGATGAAAACTCTACAAAGACTCTCGAAACTTCTAGTGAATTTGATACAAGTGATGACTCGAAGAATGAAACACCCGCTGAGACATTGGTGCATGGATTCATTGATTCACAGTGCATGACTTGCAAGACACGATTGTCCAAATTGTACCTGCTGAGGGGCAACGTTCAGTTGGAATATTCAAGGACAAATTCGATGAGGAAATGAACTTACCAACACTCTTCTATGGAGATCCATGTTCCACTGACATTACATAATGATTCAGTTACCATAAAATAGTTCAATGGGAGCTGCTACATTCAAGCAGTGACTTCTCTTGTCACATAACAAATTTGTTTTTCAAAACAATGCTCACAATAATAGAGCAAATGCTATCTTGCATGTGGGTCTGAATAAGAAAAGGCCAACCACAAGGAAGAAAGTTATTGGCAAAGGATGTCAAGTACAAAGTAAACCTAGAAAAAATCCTGAAATCTGATATTGGATACATAGATTTCAAAAACATTCACATCTCTCCTGACTATTTGCAACAAAACAAGAAAACTATTTTTGCAATGATTCGATAATTGAGCCCGCCAACATTTTTCATCACATTTACAAGTGCATAGCATTGCTAGGATCCATTGGTAGCTACAGTATATGACTTGCATAGAAACAAGAAACGTAAAAAACAAACCGATACACTGAAAAATAATGACATTGACTACCTCATAAGAAAATACCCAGTGACATGTACTCGCTACTATATACATAGAATAAATGCTTTGAGACAATTGATATGCCATGATGAAACGTTTTTTGGAAAAATATCAGACTACTTTTTTGTGACTGAATTCCAGAATAGGGGGAATGAACATGACCACACACTGTTGTGGATAGAGGGTGCACCAGTCTATGGAGCTGACAACAATTCACAGATCGAGCAATTTGTGGACAAATTCATAACATGAAACACATATCATTTGGATGCAGAACTTGCCAAAGTTCATAGACATTATCATACAAAAAGTTGTAGAAAATGAAAAAAATCGCATTGCATATACAACTTCCCCGTGCCGCCAATGAGAGAAACAAGAATCATAGAGCCACTTGGTTTAGAGGACAATGTTTTCATTGAGAAATCTAAATCCTTGTTTGCATTTCTAGAACAAGGATATTTTGATGAGTTAATGAGATTTGATGACTTCTTGACAGAGCTAAATCTATCAGAAGATGAGTACATCCAAGCCATACAATGTACACTTAAAAAACCAACAATTTTCCTTAAACAAAAACTTTCCCATATCTGGAACAAAAATTTCTCCAAGTACATGCCAGTTATGTGGAATTCAAATACAGATGCGCAGTATGTCCTCAATGCATATCCTGCAACATCGTACTATACCTCGTATATGACAAAGGTTAAAAAATATATGACAAGTGCATTCAGAAGAATACGCAAAGAACATGAAATAAGTCATATTGATGCCATACAAATGATACGTACACTTGGAAATACATTGATTAATCTTCAACAAATGTCTTCTCAACAAGCGGTCCACATTGCACTTTCCTTGCCCCTCAATTGTAGTTCAAGAAAATGTGTCTTCATAAACACATCTCCACTTGAGAAACACACATTTGTGCTTAAACCACCATGTTTGCTAGAACAAGAGCTTGGCAATTCAAAAGACATACTATGTTGCTCTATTATTGATTATTACCTTCAGCATCCATCTCCTATTAGGCATATCTGCTTAGCGAAATTCGTATCGCATTACAAAAAAAATGGTGCGCCCATATCAAAGAGAAAAAAACCCTCTGTGATATGGTTTCTCAAATACAATAAACATTCTGACTATGAAAACTATTGTAGAGAAAAACTACTGTTATACAATCCGTTCGATGAAAAAGAAGAGACATTAAAACATAACTTCTCTACATGGGAAGTTGTGTATGTTGCCTCTGAGTCTATAGTGCAAATCAATGAAGCTAGATTTACTTACAATGTTAATCCAACATGGGGCGATCTAGAAATTGCAGTTAATGAGCTAGAAAACCCTGACAATCTTGATGAGACATTCATAAAACGAAAAACAACCAGAACTCCTTGCGATTCCTATGACTTGAAAGAAAATTTGCCTCATCCTCGAGCAGGTGGCATTGAAAAATGTATCAATCTTGGTTTTTGTTGGCACAAGGGAAGACCCAGGGTTCAATGCTACAAAAACACACCAACATGTACCAATTTTGGACCATATACATTTTGAAGAAAACATGTTGAAGAAAACATGGCAACACCATGCATTACTACCAATGAAAACCAACAAACACTTTCTACCCATACTTCCTTGTGGAAGAAATATGCAAGACAAACCTTCATGAAAAAAATCAAAGACACTCCTTCCATTGCATGTGCAATTTGCGATCAATTGAATTTTAGAAAAAACTGTAAGTCTTTCAAGCTTGATTTGGAAAACTGCCACAATTTGCAACCCCTGACCAAATAAGATGTAATACACCACTACCAGATGTAAGTGCACTTACATGACTTGAAGAGAGACTTGTGTCTCTGCGAATTGCATTTGCACAAATAAGCTCCTGGGGCTATAAACGACCTCAGATGGGCTTAACATGATCAATTATTAATGTGCATGTTCAACTAGATGTGCAAAAAGGCTTGCCACAATTCATTAGCGATACATTGACAATTGCTATGGCTTTCAAAAGACGCTTGCAATACAAAAATGTGTATCAGAAAATCAAAGTGCATGTGCATGCTGTTATGAAAGAATTAAAAGAATTATGTTCCAAGGCCCTGTACAAAGCACAAAACATTTGTATAAATGAGAACTAGAACATCGTTCTTGGAGAAGAGGATGACAACTCTACAAAGAATCTCGAAACTGCTAGTGAATTTGATACAAGTGATGACTCGAAGAATGAAACACCCGCTGAGACTTTGGTGCATGGATTCACTGATTCACAGTGCATGACTTGCAAGACACAATTGTCCAAATTGTACCTGCTGAGGGGCAAAGTCCACTTGGAATATTCAAGGACAAATTCGATGAGGAAATTAACTTCCCAACACTCTTCTATGGAGATCCACGTCCCACTGACATTACATAACGATTCAGTTACCATAAAATAGTTCGATGGGAGCTGCTACATTCAAGCAGTGACTTCTCCCGTATTGAGATGGTGCTTGCAAAAATATTTCTCCATGGAACAGAAATTGCAATACTAAATATGTATGTTTCTCCCCATGCAACATTCTCCAACATACTAAATGTTCTTTCCAATGCATTAGGCCATTTGCATTTGAACAGAACCATTGTTCTTGTAGGAGACTTCAATATTGACATGCTACAAAATATTGCTAGGACAAAAGAATTGGAAAACTACATGTGTAAATACAGTCTCCACTTTCTTTTGAACAACAAAAGCCATGTGCAAAATGCGCTTATTGACCATGTGTGGTCAAATGTGCTCATTCCTCAATACACCATCTTTATCTTAGACACATACTGGTCCGATCACAATACAATTGGTATTGCACTTGAATTATGAGATATACATCAAACATATTGCAAAGTCATATTCTTATGTTTCAAAGCATATCTGTGTAGCTTGTTGCAAAAAACCAAATTATCCAGCTTCTTAGTTTTCCCTGATTTGTACACATACTGGTCTGGTCACTACACAGTTGGTGTTGCACTTGAATTATGAAATATACATTAGGCATATTGCAGAATCATATTTCTATGCTTCAAAGCATATCTGTGTAGCTTGTTGCAAAAAACCAAATTATCCAGCTTCTTAGTTTTCCCTGATTTGTACACATACTGGTTTGGTCACCACACAGTTGGTGTTGCACTTGAATTAAGAAATATACATTAGGCATATTGCATAATCATATTTCTATTCTTCAAATCATACCTATCTATCTTGTTGCAGAAAATCAAGATATCCAACTTCTTAGTTTTCCCTGGTTTGTAATTGATTTTGGTCACAATATTTTTTTACAATATACACACACACACACACACACATGTAGAAACTTGAATGAACTTAAAAAAAAAAAGGTACATTCTTCTAACACTGCCTGTTACTCTATCCCTCTTATTCTATTTTATTTAGTCTATGTACATAGTACTTGCTTTTTTCTTTACATGTCAACTTATGTTCATGTCTGTTCTATTTTGTTCTTTTGTGCATAGGAATAAACAAGAAAACTAGACACCACAAATAAATCCTAACCAGAAATGTAGAAGAATCCATGCAAAGGTGCATTTTTCTTCCCGTGTTCCATATCCAATAGTTTTTCCTTTACTCTGTCTATATTTGTTGAACTGGTTTGCAACTCTATTTTTTGTTTTCCTCCTTGGATACTCCATATCTTCCTGTACATTGACTTGTGTTTATGTCAATTATATTTTTTGTGCTGCTATCTTGAAATAAATAAATTTTTACTCCATCTTTCTTTTCATGTGTTCCTACGTAACAATTTGCTTTCATGTCGATTGTGTTCTCTGTACTGTGTGGCATATAGTTCTTACCTTCCTTTCTTTTTCCTCTTCTATACTTGGTCGTTCTCCATTTTTTTCTTCCCCTCTATTATCCATTTCTGATTCTATACTTAGTCCCATGTCTATGCTCGCGGGTTCCCAGGACGACGAAGTGGCAGATTTCATGTCAATCTAGATCTCTACATCACGAGTTTGACCAACTGCTGTTCGTTTGTGCGCAGTATACATCTTGCGCCCGAAACTTTGGTGATCTACAATTCGACTCGGACTCGAAGCTTGCAACTCATTTTTCCCAACATCTGTTGATATTTCAAAGCATCTGTTGATAGTTTTCCCATTTCATCTCAATAGTTAGCCAATTTATGGCCGCGGGTTCCCCCACTAATGAATTATTGAATTCCCATGCCCCGTGTTCGGATAACATCTTGCATCCAAAACTTCGGTTATATACAATTCGACCACGGACTCCTCGAACTCGCAAGCCTCACTCTTTATCGAACTCACAAATTGTATATCCATTTATATCTTGGCATCATGAGTCCGACCGAGCGCTTTCATTTCCTTAGCCAATTTTATGGCCGCGGGTTCCCAGGTACGCGTTATCGAACTCTCATTCCTCGTGTTCCGAGTATACATATTCCATCAAAAACTTGGGTGATCTACAATTCCACCACAGACTCCCAGGTTAAAAAAAGTACTAAAGAATCTTTAATTCTCCTCCATGCCTGCCAAGTTTGACCCTTCCCAATACATATTAATTATGATTTTACTAGTGACAATTCATCACAAATGTTCGAAAATATTGGCATTAATAAGTGAAAAGCTCGGGGTAATCTCCCATTAAAATGCATTTATGGGAGAATATTATGGAATCTGATTAGTTTCCTCTGTCAATATTGAATTCGCAAAAAAATGATGGTTGTTTTGGTTTTTTTAAGACATCATCGTAGCAAGAATTCAATACTGTGTTGGCCTGCTGTCATCTACAGAGGTGTTCACATGATGCCGCTCTTTAGTATTATGCACATCATTTTTGAACTTACAGGTTTGAATATTTGAGGCTGTGCTTGCATATGAAAATGTTGCTACACCATTCCAATTTGAACATAGTTTGTGTTTGGGCCACAGAGAACATCAATAAAATAAAAGTAATATGAAATTTGTTTAAGTAAATATTAACAAATTATCTTCTGACTTGAACCTTCTTTTTTCAAAATCCAAGTATATTACACAACTGTCAATGTTTTCCCCGCTTTTCAATAGTTTCTCAATTTCTTTTCCATCTTCGCACACTTTCCCAATGCAAATTGATGATGCTTTATTATCTTTGAAAATATTTGCATTAAAAGGAGAAAAGGTCGAGGGCATCTGCCATTGAAACACATTGAACCAAGATTTACTGGAGATTGTATTATGATGTTGCAACGTCCATTTTAAATACAATGAGGAGCAAAGGAAGGTTTTCATCACCTTATGCTCGCATCTCGACAACATGTCTGTGGAGATACCCTGGATATTTTCGAGCACGAGGACCGACGTTTTCAGTGGTCCATAGCTTATGACTACTACTCGTCCACTTCTGCCCAAATGAAAGTTATCTTGACATCTGAAATTGCAATGACACACTGTAACGCCTATTTTTTTTTTTACTTTAAGGACTTGGTCACGTGATGTGCCGAGAACTCTATTCTGAATGAGCGGATTGTCCAGATGGGTGACCATTTCCAAATCTCCCTATCGCCTAAAGTATTTCGAAATATGTTAAAACTTTCCGACCCAACTCCTACTTTCAAGGGCGATATTTGTAAACAGTTCTTAAAGAAGCATGGAAATGAATTATACCTCTTGCCGAAGTTATTACATGACCCAACGACGACTCGCTAGGACATGGCCATATTATAGGTTAGTGCATGTAAAAACCTTTTTCGGAAAATTGCATGGCTTTTCACGAAGATAACGAGACAAGAAAGTGAAACCGACATCTCTCGGATGATTCTGTATATTTTATAATTTATGTTCAAGCAACAAACCATCTTCCATTTCCGCAAGCTGATTTCCATTCAAATATCTTCCCAGTTATTGCAATACAAGAGGCAGAAAAAATTATTTATGCCATTTGATTTAATTTTCATCGTGTCGAATTGCTATCCATTTCCTGAACTATCTATGTGTAGGAAGCTGAACTCTGAATTTGAACCAGTAAGATTTTCATGCCAGAAATTATGGAGACACGACCCTTGCCAACAATTTTATAAGGTCTTCAATTATTTTGTTTCAGTTTTTAAAGCAATGATATTTGCAAGGTATTTTCCCTGGTTTTCTGGGTAGGCGACAATCTTCCTGGATAGGAAGGGCACATTAGAAGAAATGGAGAACTATAATGTTATAAGGATTTTAGGGTTGAAAAAAAATTCTTGCTTGCTTCCATGTCACATATCTGGTATAATGTTTTTTGTTGGAATAAAAAGGGAGTGCATCTATTGGTTTCATTTTTTCCATGAAAAAAGGAAAGGAAAATTCATGTCTATGCCTTGGAAAGTCTAGGATTTCATGGTCAGGAACCACTTCAACAGTTATTTTACTTACACTATCCTGAATGGACTCCGTGCTAGTACCTATGATTCACACAAGAAGAACCGAAAATACCTGGGTGAAAAAAGTGCCCAATCCCCGACTGCCACAGCCAATACCACAACATCTCGTGACAATACTCCAATGACTTACCCAAGTAACAAAGTCAGACACAGTTCTTCAGGCGGAGGAGGAGATAAGAACCCTCCCTCTAGAAAAAATGAAAGTTGTCATAAGCTTCCCGCGGGAAAAAATTAGAAAACAATATTCCAAGAACAGGAGGGACCGAGGGGGGAAATTGATATCTACAATCTCTCCCTCGAAGATATGGAACTAGAAATTGACATTGAAAAATTGTTCCCTAACGACGATCACCTAGAGAGAATTGCTCCTCAAAATATTGGGATGGAAGTACTTGGCATAGATACATTGGATGAAGAAGAGACTTTTGCATTTCAGAGCGCTGTTTTTGACAACGAATAAAAAAAATTGATTATTGAGAACATAGATGTAAAGAATAAGAAAGGGACATCTTGTTCAGAGTTCAACCTATGCAACATGCACCCTTCCTAGATATCTAAGATGCACCGAGCAATTTGAGATGCTCTAGAAAACTCTATTAGCGGCTTTGAAACGAAAAACCTCATGTTAAAGACACAAATCAAAGAATTGGAGGCAACTCCAATGCCTCTTCCACTGTTTTCTACTCCTTTAGAAATGGTCATGTCCACCACACTTGCACCAAAGTTAAAATTATCAACAAGCCTTCTCACATCGGCCCGAGACTACGTGGAAAAGAATATAAACAAAAGAATGGAATCAATAACAGAATCTTGTGAGATGTCAAAGAATATGATCTCTTTTGGAACAAGAGCGCATGTTTTTCATGAGTATCTGCAAGCAAATCTAAAAAACAAGCAAGGTTTTTATCTCGATGCAGTTTTACCATTTGGTGTTGAAGTTACCGGTATGATGAAATTCAAAACAAGACGGGAGGACCTCCCTTCCCTGGATCAAATAGACCAACTAAATGCATGCTGGAAAGAAAAGGTAAAGAACTTGATTGGTATCGTTCAAGAATGTAGCCAGACCATATCTAAAAGAGACAAACTATTCAAGAAGCTAACTGAGATAGATCTAGCTGGAAACACCAATGAAGTCCAGGACCCAAAATTGATATTAAACTCGTTGTTTTTAACCAAGCAAGCATTTGATGATCAAGTTCATATCTATAAAAGACTGTCATTTGAAAATTTCTATGGCATTCTTGAATATGGTGAAGATGACGCGAAACTTGGCTAGTCGGTTATTCAATTAGAAACAAAAATATTCAAGAATCATTGCACAACTTGTCTATTGATATAAGGGACTTGGAAAGTGAACTCTTCAATATAAAATCCGGCATGAAATGAACGTGGTGCCCATGAGGAGCTACATCGAAGAATGGTTGAAAAAGGCTGTCGACCAGATTGCCTATGAAGGTCAAATCTGAGGAAATCCATAAAAGGACATCAACGAGGAAATGACAAGGCATGGGACACCATCATAGTAAGTTGATATTGATTACATTCTTCTGTCTTCATCCACTTATTCTAACAAAGATTTAATCTAGATCTGACAATTTTCTCTTTCTTCTTTCCAAGTTTTGTTGTTTTCCATCGTCAAATTTATTCTTTATACAAACTTTATTCTTGTACATATTTTCTTTGCTGTCCGCGACAGTCCCAATCAGAGTCATTTTGGCAAACACATTTTTATTTCACAGAATATGTACTGAACTATATTTTTTTTTGCAAATTCGAAGACAACTTTTTTTGGGAAATATTTTCAAACATATTTTGTGACCCAGATTATCTAAATATAAATATTTGGGGTTGTTATATGATGATATTCAATGCTTGGTGTTGTTATTTGGAATTTGTATTTCTTCGTTAAATTAACTCATTTCGCTGTACATGTTCCTGTTCTATAATGTGCATGTATTGCAACTTCCTATATTTCATAAAATTTTTCGATATACAAAATGTAAAGTCATATATTTTTTTCTCTGTTCCTTGTAGGTTTGAGAAAAAAACATTCGAGCCCAAAACACCATTCAAATTCGAACATGATTTACAATTGGACCACAAATAATCTAGTAAGATACATTAATATGGATACATTTTAAATAAACATAAACAAAATCCCTTTAAACTTGAACCCGACTTTCTTGGGCTCCTGGATTGTCCACAGGTTGATTGGTTAGTGGAGTGTCAAATCCTCATCTCCATCTATACCTTCACATCAGGGACCTGACCGATGACCGTTCCTTTCAACACTTGGCCAAATATCTTACTCCGGCATCCCAACTTAGCGCTATCACATTCTTATCCCACGTGTTCCGTTATATACATCTTTCACCCAATATTTCCGTCATATACATTTTGCACCCAACAATTATGTGATAAAAGATAAGTATAGAAGACGAAAATAAGCATTAATATATTGACAATTTGTTGCGACTTAGCGCTATTGATTTCTTATGCCCCCCTGTGGGGGCCCACGAGGTGCTCTTGTTGCAAATGCAGCCATACCTTGTAACCAACCTTAAACTTGTCTGGAACCTGATGTTGGTCATGTCACTACTTGTACTTGGCAATGGCCTTCTACAATATATCATGAACCTATTGTTGGAGGTGTCAGATTCATTCAACAAATTTGGCTAATCTGTATGCCTTTGTCTGAGCATGGGAGGAATTTATCGATGGAGATGGAATGTGAATATCTACATCAATGGGGGCCAATGACTAGAATCACAAGCACACTTGAAAAGGGTTGTGTTCAATAGAGTTGTGGAGGGATCTATTATAGCTATGATAAACATATGGAAGAATTCCATCCCATATATATGTATGCTTGGAGTTGTACATGCGTAGGATATGCACAATCATCTTATTGATCACTTCCATTTTCCCATCTGTTTGGGGGTAAAAGGAAGTCGATTTGGTCAAATTGGTGTTCATCATAGACAATACATTGGACTAGAAGGTACTGAGGAACCTGTTTTCCCTATCTAAAATAATGGTCTATGGTAGCCAAAATGAACCTTCTTACATGGTGCCAACTGTGATACTCAACTGTATCATGGTCAACTGTGATACTCTTTTTACATGGTGCCAAAATGACCATCTTAGATAACCAATCAATGACCACAAAGACACAATTGTGACCATGTTTGGTAAAGGATAAACCTACCATGTAATCCATGGATACTGACTCCCAAGGCTTATCTAAGATAGGGAGAGGAGTGTACACCACTTGCTTCTTGATGGATGGTTTAGCGATGTCACAAGCAATTCATAACTTGACATATTGGTTGACGTCCTGTCAAATATTTGGCCAACAAAAATACTTCTAAAGTACTTGTTACACACCAAAATGTCACACTTAAGTGTCACACCTATTTACACCTAAGTGTTGCAAGTGTCGTATGCACCTTACTAAGTGTTGCATGCAATTCGTTAAGTGTTGTATGAACCTTAATAAGTTTCGCATGCACTTTACTACATGTTGAAACCCCTTGAAACCATGAAAGAACATTTTTCATAATCCCTAAGTCATTTTGGAGGAAGAAACCCATCATTTGAAAGCCAAAAACATGCCTTTTACTTGAAATTTTGACCATTTTGGATGTTTTTGAAGGTCAATGCCCCCTTGCCCATGTATAGGGAGCATTGATCTCCCATAAATGCCCCCTGCCCATGTATAGGGAGCATTGATCCTCTTTTTCAATGCCTTGTGTTCAATTTCGAGGGAACATTGATGTGGTCAAAGGATGTTATAACCATCCCACCTTTTTCTAAGGTCCAGATCCGAGGAGATTCAAGTTTTTTTGGGTCAAGGATTCGAGTCACCCTACTTGGCTCCATACTAGGAAACCTCAAGAAGCCAAATCCCAACTTATGGATTCAAATCCTTAACCATTTCCCAAAATATCTCATGGTGGTTAAGCCTCCCAATCCTATATATTGAGGACATTTCCAGGTGAAAAGGGGGAAGGAATCCATTGAATCATCATCATTATGATCTCAAGACATTCATGCAAGGGTTGGAATAGAGATCTTGGATAAGTTGTTGCAATGTCAAAGGTGATTTTTAAGTGCTTTCTTTATTGTCTTTCCATTACTATAAACTTGGCCTATTCCCTTCAAGTAGAAGAAGGAGATTCCTTGTTGTCTATTTCTAGTCCTTTATTTCACCTAGGAGCTTGGAGATCAAGGTCAGAGGTTGGAGCAGTGAGGACGACCATCGTAAAAGGGTACGCCAAATTCTCTTCCCTCTCATTTCTGTTGGTCAAGTACATATAGAGGGATGTTAGTGTCCACTTGTTATCTTCTGTCTTTGGGTCAATAATGGTCTTGATCCCAAAGGGGAGTTCAACTTGTCCGCAGGGTGAAATTTCTCACAAGAAAAAAATGAAGACCACACCAAGGAAGAAATTTTACGAGTCTTCCCTTGGTTCGTCTAGTCCTTGTTGAAGCTTGTTTGTGATTTGATATTATTTGATGCTTGATTTTGAATCATTCCTTTTAACTCTGTTGATTTTTCTATATGAGATGACATTGTATAATCGAAATATTATTACAATGAAGAGTGTTCCATATATAGAGAGAATATGGTGACCATCCATGAAAGGATGCATCCCTTGGATAATAAATAACTACTTATTTATTATATATATTATATAACTACTTATTAATCTAGGATAATTTCTTCCCAAAGCTTCCCAAACATCAACACTCCCTCTCAATGAGGGAGACATTCTTCATCATGCTAAGCTTGTCTCTAAAGTTTACAAACTTTTCCCTAGACTCATGACACCTGTCAGTCAGTCTTGGGAGATGTCTCTCTCCCACCTGAACTGAGGGGAAACTCCCTCTGAGCCAACTGACTCTCTATGATATATTCTCCTGTCGTTCAATGGTCTACCTGGACTTTTAGAATATTCTTCTCTTGTAATAAAGGTTGTCTAGAGGAAATTTCCTCCCACAACTACCAAAAAACCAACACTCCCTCTTAGCTAGGGATGTATCTTTCCACGATGTATTTCATCTAGTAGTCCACTGGAATACTCTTCAATCAACTAGTATCACATAGATACTACCATGCCATTTATAGATCAAATCATATGTCACAGTCTCTGCGATCAAGCACCACATAGATTCTCCCAAGTGATCTGGTAGTCTCCATGGAAATAAGCTGGTAGCACACAACTACTACAATGCCATCCAATAGAACACGATTGTTGTTGAGTCATAGTAGTACACAACTACTGTCCAATGATACAAAACCACTCACTAGTAGTACACAAGTACTATCCAATGACACACAGTCACCACCAGTGGTACACAACCAATGTAGAATGGCATCAACTCTTTGGGCCATACTTCATCTGAATAACTACATGATGCTTGAATAAGTCAAGTGTTGAAACCCATTCACTCAACTGAGTGTCCTACAGTTGTCACACACTCAACGAAGTGTCCCGTGACTACAAGGACCATTCTTCCTAATCAAGTCACTATATGTGACACAGGAATAATGTCAGTCCCAGACCATTTTCCCTAATCAGGTCACCATATGTGCCATAAGGAAAATGCCATTTCTCTCAGATGCTGAAAAAACATGCCATGGGAGGGACCATTCTTCTAATTAGGTCACTACATGTGCCATAGAAGAATTTCACTCCTAAACTATTTTCTCTAATTAGGTCACCATATGTGCCATAGAGAAAATTTCGGTCCTGTACCAACCTCCCTAATTAGGTCACCATACGTGCCATAGGGGGTAGATCATTCATCCTGATCAGGTCACCATATGTGCCATAGGAGAATGTTAGTTTTGGACCATTTTCCGCAGAAAATGTCAGTCCGTGATACATCAACATTCTGTCCAACCTTAAACATTCTACATAGGGAGAATTTCAGTCCAACAACACACTGTCTATCCATAATGCAAGGATATCAACACTCCCTCTGAACCAAGGGAGTAATCTCCAAAAGCCCCAACTTGTCCATGAAGTATACAAACTTTCCCTTGGACAAGGACTCCGTCAGAATATCAGCTATCTGATTATCAGTGGAGATGTATTGGAGCTTCACTTCTCCCTTCTAGAAGATATCAACACTATCTTGGACCATTCTCCCCAACCCAGTCACTATATTTGACATAAGGAGAATGAATGCCCATGATGTAATCATATCAACATTCGCTCTTAATGAGGGAAGACATTCACATCAAGAGAGCGATTCACCAACTAGCCAACTGGTTGATGGTAATCATTTGTTAGATGCCTTGAATGTCAACAATATACTCATCCATGTGTTGAAGCTTGGCTGCTTCATCTGCACCACGTCTCGAATGAAGTCCTGCGAGAAGCCTCTGAAGCCTCACTTCTTCCATGAATTGCATCACTAGTTGTGATATACTCTGCCTCTGCAGCACTGAGTGCTATAGAGGTATGCTTCTATGAATCCTGACTGATTTCGAGCTGAAGCAACACCCTTTGGTGGACTTTATGTCAATTGCACTTTCTTCTTGGTCATAAATGTATATCTTTGCATCCCCTCTTTGTCTCCTGAGGCATATGCAATTGTACCACGCCGTTACACCTACTCTGCTGCAACTCAATCTTATCAATCACACGTTGGCTTAGGGTGCTTACTGCAAAGCAATATCTAGCTCTCTTCTTGAGAGTAGATCCTCCATTCTCTCTGCATCTACTCCCTATGGGATTCTGTAAATGATAAACATTGAGAATGAGAGTAGCTTCTCTACTCTGTCAACAACTGCCCCTCCTCTAGTGCTTCTCTCTATGGAATTGGCTCCTCTACTCTCTCTCTCCAACTGCTTCCTATGCAACTGCTCTTTCCATAATTGAAAATGGATAAACAAATACTCCCTCTCAAGCTGGAGGTGACTCCTCCTATGTCTTTGCTCCCTATGACACTGAAGGTAGCCCTTCCTCCTTCTCTAGAGGTAACTCAATATCTGCTCCCTCTGGATGTAGTACCGCCTCCCTCTCTGGGAGTGCCTCTACATACACTTGAACTGTTTCCATGCCTGCTTCCTCAACATCTCATGGCTTGACTCATGTAGTGGGATTGATACACCTTCTCCCTATGAGTCTCATAATGTGTTTTCATAATCTATTGGATCTATTACCATATTGTGATACAGTTGGTCTTGATTGGATGTATCCATGTTCATCAATATTCATAACGCAACCACTATCCATGGAGGAGAACATGAATGATGAGATTCCTCCAACATCAATATTAATATCATCCTCAACTTCCAACAAATGGTGGTGAATAAACTTCAACATATTCATGCTTTCCCTCTTGCAACGTCCATTTCCTTCAGCTATTCACATCCCCATTGGTTCATTTCCATTTCCACTTCAACAGGTAGACAAGAGGCGGTGTTGGTTGATGGGAAGTTGGAAGATATAAATACATACACAAGTTGCAAGTACATTGTATCCTCCCAATCATATTATTTAATCGAATGCTAATATTGTATATATATAATATACTCTACAGATATCTCAACTTGCAAGTTTCCATAACTGTATGGTGTAACATTGACTCCATTAAATTCAAAAATCATCTCGATCACTTTTCTTTGTTGGTGAGCAATTATGTTCTGTCAATTATAAAGATGACCCAATAAAATTCAAAGTCCACATTTCAATCTCTACTGATCGATTATGCACGACAAAGAATAATGCTCCCCATGCCACCAATCAAGTTGCAACATCCATGAACTAATATCAACATGAAAGAGGACAACACACTTCTGTTACAGTGTCCCAACAAACCTTCTGGATTAAAAACAAATATCGTGTCACTCTTAGACTAAGAAATGCCCGTGTGGAAAAGCTTATACGAAATTCAAAGTAGGATTTGATGACGAATTTTATTAGCATGATATTGACTATGGAGACATACACATGCAATTTTCTAAACGTTGCCCACTTAGTTTGTTTGTTCTAGAACTTGCAACTCTTAAGAATTCTCCGGTGAAGGAAATGGCTTCTGGTTGGTGAGAATAGCTCTGGAATGCGAAAGTACTCTATTCATTTTCTTTGGCCCTCCCATGAGGGCGTCAAGCCCAGTCCTGCTCTGATACCATGCTTATTTTTCTGTATGAGATGCTATTGTATAATCAATATATTATTACAATGATGAGTGTTCCATATATAGAGAACATATGGTGACCATCCATGAAAGGATGTGTCCCTTGGATAATAAATAACTACTTATTTATTATATATATTATATAACTACTTATTAATATAAGAGAATGTCTTCCCGATGCTGCCTAAACATCAACACCCACTGCTTCATTGAGAAGTTTACAGAGTCATTGGCTTGACCTCTGCTGAGTTTGGGAAAAGTTTGGTGTTTTTCCAACACTTCCAGGCATTAACGCTCCGCCATAGTGGCTTAAAAAATGTCGATTACCATTATCAATGCTCCCCATAGTGTCTTACAGAGCATTGACCCTTATTCAATGCCCCGTATCCGTTGTTACATGAGCATTGATCTCCTCTTTTTCTTGTTTTCAAGAATTTTTGACCTGTTTTTCTCAGTCCTCTGATTGGAGGCTTTGTCCCAGAGTCCCATCTGTTTGGTTTTGACTTTATTTGTCTAAGATATTGAAATTTATCACTTCTTTTACCTCCCTTGAGTTTGCAAATTCTTTAAGTTGTGAAATTTTATGATTACCTTGGGTTAACAAGATCCCTTGGTGTCTTCCTTCCAGTAGTCTGATCTTCCTTCCAAAAGTCTTCATATTTCGGATAACTTAATTGTTTTTGAAGTTTTCGTTAACTTGAAATTGAAAAGGTTGTTTTTTTTTTTTTTTTTTTTTTTAGTTTCTTTGTTGCATTATTTAGAAATATTTGGTCTTTTGAATGCTTGAGACTTTATTGTTTGTTGCAACCCAACCTTAATCTTTGATTTCTTCTGCTAATTTTTTAGGATTTCAAAGAGTGATATTCTTCTTTCTCTTTTACATATTTTGAGCCCTCGATTGAACAAGTTATCTCACACTTGATTTCTTTCAAGTTCTCATAAAAATATTGAGTGCACTTTGTTTGGTTTCTTTTTTCTTCATGTTCCTTTGTGTCAAACATTGATTTATTTCATTCGCATTTAAAGATAGGAAGCATAAAAGATTTGCATTTGAAGACATTTCATTTCACATACAATCAAACAAAGAGAATTTCTACATTATTAGGAGTTTTTTTTTGGTACATGTCTTGCATGATATAGTCTTGCATTTTCTTTAGGATTTTGGATTTGTTTGATAGTTTGGCATCATTTTGATAAGTTGCATGATATTGAGTGTTTGCTAAGAAGAAAAAACTCTTCTCCTTCTCACAGATATAATTCATTGAAAAGAAACGATTTCATTTCATTCTTTCTGCATTTTATTGGAGTCTAGTCTAACACATCATTAGTTTCATCTCCGTGGACCTTTCTGAGTAACAAATCCATTAAAATCAACCAACGCACTAATAAAATCAACTAGATATTTTTTAGTTTATAGTATGCCAAAAATAACATAAGGTTAGAATCTTTCGACTAGGAAAAAGTGATTAAATTGTCCAAGATTACTAAACAAGACAGTAGAACACTAAAGAGTGATCAAATCCAACTGTCGTATAGGCATAGATGGGAACCCCCTCTAACAAAGGGGATAAAAATGAGGTCGCATGCGAAAGAGAAACGAATATTACCCCTCCAAAGATTGACCAATCGTAGTGGAAAGAGCGTATATTGGGTTTTTTTCTTGAGAATCTACTAGTTTCATTTGGTCTTGGTGCTTCGTGAATCCCAAATCCGTTCGGGGTCCTCATGAGTCTTACCAGTCCACTTGTCTTCAGTTCTCTTGAAGAATTTAGGACTTTGATATCCTGGCCATATGTTCTGTCCTGACTGTCGACTGTACCCCCTGGAGACTGACTGTGGTTTGGTAACCTTAGTGGCCTTTCCTAGGTATCTTCATAGGTGACTGTGGGGGGATTCCCACAGTACGTAGAGAAGACGTCATATCACACTTTTAGTACCCTTGGAGGGTGACCCCGCGAAGTGAGGGTTGCTTACATCGAGAAGGGATGTTACGTGGAGGTTGGGGTAACTACTTCTCATATATTCACCTACGAATTGATATCTCATCTTCGAAATATCCTTCTACTGTTTCTTGGTTGATTACCCGTAGATATTTTTTAGGGGTGTGTGCTTTCAGAGTTCATAGTTGGCCTTAAGAATTGTTGTTTTACTTTCACCATGGTTGATCAAGGGATTTGAATATATCACAGAATGCAAGTTTTGGATCTCAAAGTTCAGGAACCTCAACTAGACCCTTTTTACAAAGGAATGGTCAGAGAAAACACTTATGAAACTAGGAATGTAGCTCTTGGAATTGTCCAACACGCATAAGAATTGGTCACAACCTTCGTGGAAGGCCTTGTATTTTACACAAATCCCACTTTAATTGATCCACTTGGTCCATTACTCGTTGAACAACCATCCATGAGATTTCTTGCTGCTTATTCTTCTTACTATTACTGGCCATTTCATCCACTAGCCAATCCTTTGGCATGAACCCACCGACATTTGATTTTCCAGAGGGATTGGGAGTTTCACCTCCTCTATCCACAACTCTTGTAGTCAACCCTATAAGAGCACATATCACTACTGCTAGTGCTTCTTCTTATTGGGAACAACCGTGAAGAAGGTTACCCCGACATAACCACTTGTGAGTACATCTCCCCCCGCACATGGGTTGTATAATATTCCTGCTTCACTACTCCCACATATGCACACACCAAGTTCTTTACTTGGTCGTCCCATCGGTCAAATGGCCAACAGTCAAGTCGTTCAAACAATCACATTTACACAAGCTACCTGTTAATTTTAGAGTAGTTATTAAGTTTCTTTTGAATTTACTAGATAACAATAGCATAGATAAGATCATTGAGAGAAACAAAATCACAAGATACACAACATTTATCTTGTGAAACCCTCATGGGGGAAAAAATTGAGTAAAAAATTCCTTGATATAGGTAGCCAATACAATGCCAAGACAATAAACCAAAACACTAGAGAATATCCAACACTTAGTAATGCGCCTCTCTCTTCCTTCTTCTCCCAACTGCATCTCTCCAAACTTGTGCACTTGATGAGTGAATGAGTGAGTGAACAAATTAGGTGCTAGCCTCCTTTATTTATACTAGCTGGCAGGCGTTGGAAAGCTGTCTCTTCACTAGGCAGAGACAAATTATCTTTTTAGTGGTTAAAACCACTTTAATTAGGTCTGGGGGACGACTTATTAATTAGCATAATATAATTAGGGTTTGACCAATCCAAAAAAGGGGATTTGGTCAAGTACAAAGCCCGACATGATCAATCTACAAAAGGGGATTGATATTATGAATAATAACTCAATAATAAATAGAATACTCTTTTCATTTAGAATCAACACTCTCCCTTAATAAGAAGGGTATTCTACAACATCATCCAGAGAGAGAGAGGGAAACAACATCTGGAACACTGATTGGCATATGTACAAATCATCAAAATTTTTTCTCATCATCAATATCATCATCCACAACATGGAGCTGGAATGGCATCATCATCATCATCATCTGCATCAACATCAATTAGTATAACACTAATACATCATCATCATCAATAATAACATTAACAACACCAACATCATCATCACAACACAAAGGCTGTAGCAACAACATCATCACAACACGAAGGCTAGAGTAACAACAACATCACAACATGAAGACTGAAGCATCAACATCATCATCATCATGGGACAACAAAATGAGGTAGGTGTAACAACAATTTGTGGTACTCTGATAGTCCCTAAGGAGCTTCCCATGAATCATAAGATTCACTAGGATATATAATCCTAACAGAGCTACCACGTGGTACTCTGACATACCATCCTTAAGGGACCTTCGATATTTTCCCAGGAATCATAAGATTCCCTAGGATTATATAAATTCTAACAGAGCTACCACTACTGATCATAGCTAGTATATACATGCACAAGTACTCTGATAGACCATCTTTACTTGACCTTTGAGATCTGTCCAGGGATGATCCGTCCCGTAGGATATAAAATCCTAACTGAGCTACCCCTTATTGGTCAAGATACCATAGTATCATCAACATCACTCCCCATTTCGAGGGAGGTCCTTTAAGACTATACCAAGCTTTTCTCGAAAGTGCTCAAACTTTACATGAGAAAAAGGTTTGGTCAACACATATGCAACCTTCTCATATGTGCCAACATATTGGAGCTTTATGGCTCCCCTCTGCACCATATCACAAATGTAGTGATACCGTATTTCTATGTGCTTCGACTTGTCATGGAACAAAAGGTTCTCTATCATCTTTATGCAACTCTAGTTATCACATAGAATCACAGTTGCTTCCATATCCAGATCAAATAGACCTGTCAACAACTTTCTTAGCCATATGGATTCACAACTGGTGGAACATGCAACAATGTATTCTGCTTCTACTGTGCTGAGAGCAATACTAGATTGCTTCCTACTCTACCATGAATTCATGGCTGACGCCGGACTGAAACAACATCCTGAAGTGCTCTTTCTCTCGGAAAACACTTCCTTCCCCATTTGAATCGGTATAACCAAACAGTCTGAAGTCATGATCTCCATTATAACAGAGACCAAACTCCAATGTACCCTTAAGGTATCTCATCACATGTTTTGCAACAAAAAGGTGAACACGTATCGGTTATACCTGATATTGACTCAAGGTGTTCACAACAAAACATATATCTGGCCTGGTGTTCGTCAAATACATCAACGATCCAATGATTCATTAGTACAATGTAGCATCAACCAATTCTGATGAAGTATCAACCATAAGCTTCAACTTAGTTTCCATGGGTTTATTCGTGGCTTTACATTCCAACATATCAAACCTCTTCAATATCTCAACTTCATACTTTCCTTGGTTAAGGAAGATCTTATCTAGGCTTTGCCAAACCTCAAGACCTAAGAAATAGTGCACTAGGCCTAGGTATTTCATCACAAATTCTGCAACAAGCTTCTTCTTACAATCAATGATGAGCTTTTTTCCTCCAATTAAGAATAATTCATCCACATTCAACAACAATATAACAAGATCATCATTCATAACCTTGAAGTAAAGGTTAGAATCAACTTTACTCTTGGTAAAGCTCAAGCTCGTCAGGAAATTGTCAATTCTTCCATACCAAGATCTAGGAGCTTTCTTCAATCTGTACAGAGCCTTCTTCAATAGGGATGATTTTAAGGATTGAAATTTATTTTAAAATTTAGAAACCTTGGCGAATATTACTAATCCTTCATATGTCAATTATAAATGTTTGGTGATATTTTTTTTAAAATATTCAAATTTCTAAGTATTTTATATAATTTTTATAAAATTTTGGCGATTTTTAAGGTAAAATAATTTTATCCTATAGAATTTGGGCGAATCATTTTTAAAATAGCAAATCTCATTTTTGGAAAAACCATTGAAAATTATCCCATGAGCGAAATTTAGCCCCTAAAATCATCCCTGTTCTTCAACCTGCAAACATGAGTCTTTATGTCTTCAACTTCAAACCCTTGAGGTTTTTGTATATATACTTCTTCTTCAATGACACCATTCAAGAAGGTTGTTTTCACATCCATCTGGTGTAACTTCCACTTCATCTTAGCTGCAAGGGATATGTTGTTTCTGATAGAAAGTGTATCTAGATACAAGAGAAAACATATCTTTATAGTCAATGCCTTCCTTTTTAGAAAATCCACAAGCTACAAACCTTGATTTATATTTCTCAATACTTCCATCAGTAGCATGTTTTATCTTGTACAAACATTTGGAAGATACCACATATTTTCTCTTCAGTATGAGAACTATTTCCCATACATCATTCTTTATAATGGATTGGTATTCTTCTGTCATGACATCTGCCCATTCTTTCTTCTGAATGGATTCTTCAAAGAAAGTAGGTTCCTTATTTATGAGATCACAGATCAAAGCCATATAATTGGAAAATGGCTTAGGATTCTTAACTTGTCTCTAGATCCTTCGGGGGCACCATACTTCTCTCCATATTGAATAAGTTGCCTTGCCCAAGCTGGATTTCTCTTGTGAGAGATCGTCATCTGGGGAGGTTCTTGAGATTGTATCATGTCATGATCTTTTGGAATATCCTCATCAGGGGAAGCTATGACTTCCCTCAGTGGTTCTGCAACTCCGGGAGCTACATGTTCTTCTTCATATACTTCTTCAAGATGACATCTTCTTGATTTATTGAGTGTTGCATATTCATCAAGGGTTATATCTCTGCTGATCGCAATATGATAGTAACCTGGTAAATAAATTCTGAAGGACTTTGATACCTCGCATTATCCAACAAATATTCCCTTCTTTCCTGAAGGGTCCAACTTAGTTCTCTTCTCTTTTGGAATGTGTACAAACACTGGAAAATCAAACATTTTGAGATGGCTTACTTTTGGCTTCATTCCGGAGAAAGTTTCTTTAGGGGTTTTGAACCCAAGTGCACTATGGCATAATCTATTTTGTTCGTACACTATGGTTCTTGCTGTTTCTTCCCATAAGTGCATTGGAAGATCTTGATCATGGATCATGGTATTCACACCTTCCATTATAGTTCTATACTTCCTTTCTGCTACACCATTTTGTTGAGGATTGTAGGGAGTGGTGAGCTCCCTCTTAATCCTGACATATTTACAAAAGTTTACAAAATCTTTTGAGGTGTATTCTCCTCCATTATCTGACCTGAGTGTCTTTATCTTTCTTTCAGAGAGATTTTCTATCAAGGCTTTGAATTCCTTGAATTTTCCAAACACTTCATTTTTTGATTTCAAGAAGTAAACCCAAGTCTTGCGAGAACAATCATCAATAAATGATACATACTATACATACCCACTAATAGAGGTTGATGGAATTGGGCCACATACATTCGAGTGGATGATCTCTAAGACCCCCTCTGCTTTACTTTCTCTCTTCGGGAAAGGGTTATTGATGTTCTTTCCTTGTGCAGATCCATTGCACACATGTTCATGATCAACCTTGAATTCCGGTAGACCTGTCACTGCCTTGCTTACATATGGTAATGCCTTGTAGTTGATGTGAGCTACTCTTCTATGCTAAATCTCACATGGAATTTCAGTGGAATGTTTCAAGGTTACTTCTGAGTGACCTTTTATCTTATACAAGACACCTTCTTCTGTTCCAATAACAATTGCATCTTCTATGGTTTTTCCTTTAGGCCACATGAGGACTTCACCATCTATCAATGCAACCCTGAAGTTTTTCTTATCTAAAGTTGATATAGAAATCAAGTTCTTTGTCAAACCTGGTATATATAGTACATCCTTCATCTTCATTGGGGTCCCTGAATCAAGTTTGTAATTGGACTCCCCCACTTCTTTGATAGGGTATTGGTAATCATCTCCAAGTGTAAATTTCCGGGGAAAGGTATTTTCGGTAAGGCTAGAGAGAATATATCTTTGAACTGTCATGTGCTTTGAAGAACCACTATCTATGAGCCAAGTATCCTTTCCAGGTGACAATGATCCTGAGAGGGTAGAGATTAAGACACAGTCTTCAATATTTTCTTTAATCATCTTTGTGGGTGGCTCTTCATATTCAACTGTGTGGGCATAGTGCCTTTTTTATTTTATTTTCTTTTATTCTTCTCTTCTAGCTAGACAATTCTTAGCAATATGTCCCATCTTGTCACAATGTTAACATTGATAGGATGATAAATCCTTTTCTCTTCTTTGACATTTATGAAATTTTTGGAATCTCCTTGGAGGTTGAGATTCTTTATGAGAATGATTTAATCTCTTTGGGGAGTGATATTCCTTATGTAGGTTGGTCTCCTTATTAAAGTAATACCTTTTTCATCCTTTAGAATGTGCATCTAGGGATTGATCTTCATCCCTCGAAATTATTGCTTCTCGGTTGGCTACTCTTGCTTCTTATTGGACACATTCTTTCGAAAGACTGTCAAATTGTAGTTTTTCCTTTCCGACACAATTATTTTGGATTAAGGCATCCCAAGGTCTTGTGAGATAATTAAGAGCTGTTAAGATGAGTTTATCTTCATCCAAGTTGTCTCCAATTACTTCTAGTTTTTCCTTAAATTGAGAAACCTTAGAGAAGTAATCATGAACAATTTCTCCTTTCTACATCTTTGTATTCTTGAGTTGGTTTCTTAGATTCATCTTTCGGTTAATATTCTTTCCTTCATACATCCTGGTTAGGGAATCAAAAATTTCTTTTGGAGTATTCTTGGAGGCCACTTGAGGGATCAAGTGATATTTAATAGAGTTTGCAATGATTCTTTTGGCCCCAACCATATCCTTTTGGTACTTTTATTTAATTGTAGTATCTATAGGTTTTGGTACATTTTACTTGATAAATCTTGAAAGATGATTCTCTTCAAGAATGAACACAATCCTATACTTCTAGGCATAGAAGTTATCCACACCTTGTAACTTGTCAACAAGCTTAGTGATTGCAGACATCTTGACCTGGAGCTGGGAAAATGACCAAAAAAATGAAAGTTCTCAGAAATTAAATTTGAACTTACCAAGAGGTGTGCTTGGTTGAGGCTAGTAGGCTGGTGCAGTCAGATTTTAGAAAATCCAAATTTTACCCTTTCAAATTTGACTTGCGGAAATATGGACTGGCACTTTTAGTACTGGTTCTCGTTTCCTGGTTTTCTGGTACCAATGAAAACTAGGGTTTCACTTTTTGGGTGTTTTGTACACTAAAAGGGTATGCTCAAGCTTCCAATGAGCTTGCTAGGCTAGGGAGAACTTCCCTGATGAGTTTTAGGATGAAATTCCTCTCCAACAAAAGCCCTAATTTTCTTGTACGACAACAATGACGTTTTTACTTATCAAGTGAAAGATGATCTCTTCAATTTAGCTCTGATACCATGTTAATTTTAGATCAGTTATTAAGTTTCTTTTCAATTTACTAGATAACAATAGAATAGATAGGATCACTGAGAGAAACACAATCACAAGATACACAACATTTATCCTGGGAAACCCTCATGGGGGATACAATTGAGCAAAAACTTCCTTAATATAGATAGCCAATACAATGCCAAGACAATAAACTAAAACACTAGAGAATATATAACATTGAGTAATGCGCCTCTCTCTTCCTTATTCTCCCAACTGCAACTCTCTAAAATTGCGCACTTGATGAGTGAATGAGTCAGTGAACAAATGAGGTTATAGCCTCTTTTATTTATACTAGCTGACATGCACTGGAAATGTGTCTCTTCAGTAGGCAGAGATGACTTCTCTCCTTAGTGGTTAAAACCACTTTAATTAGGCCTGGGGGTTGACTTATTAATTAGCATAATATAATTAGGGTTTGACCAATCCACAAAAGGGGATTTGGTTAAGTACAAATCCAGACATAATCAATCCACAAAAGAGGATTGATCTGATGGATAATAACTCAATAATAAATATAATACTCTTTGCAGTTACAATATTTCAACACTACTAAACCCACATTTCCAACTTTTCAAATAGGGAGTTCTCATTTACCTTTCATTGGAGGTCAATCTTCAATGGGAGGACAACCTTTAGCTGGGGGGGGAATCAGCTGGAGGGAAAAACTTAGCTGGAGGGAAAAATTCAGCTGGAGGGAAAATTTTTGCTGGGGGGAAACCCTCAACCATGTGGAAAACTCATATGTGCGGGTTGCAACAAAAAATCTTGGGGGAAATCCTCTCCTTCTGGTTTTTCCATCCCTACTACTATTGGATTGTATCTTGGGCAACCATATCCAAGAGTTTCATATCCTTTTTGGGGTCAATCTAATCTAGTGGGAATTCCTCTGCAAGGAAATTTTCCCAATCAATCTGAGAACCCCATGATTCCAACACAATATCCCCCTCAAACACAATATATGGGAGGCTTATTGGGCCAACTTCCATACATGGGGGGATTGTCAAGTCAATCGTAGTACATGAGGGGACCCTCAGGTCAACCATAATACATGGGGGGTCAGCCACAGTACACGGGAGGACCATCCGGTTTTTCCATCTCGTCACAACCTATATATGGTCTTGATGGTGTTCCTATCTCACATGGTTACTACTAGTATCCACATGCTAACCAAAAAATTCCATTCTTGGCTACATTAGATTTGTATGATATGCCGCATTTGACCAATGATCCCATACTGCATGCCCCTTTTTGGCCTCAAATTCCGTCCAAAATACCATCCGATATTCCAAAATTCGACGAGAAATATGGAGAGGACCCTAATAACCACGTAATGACTTTCCGTATTTAGTTCTCTTTGAACTCTTTGATGGATGAATCCATTCATTTAATACTTTTCCAGAGAAGTCTCACAGGCTCATCAACAAAATGGTATATTGAGCTGCTGTGACACTCCTTTGGTGACTTTAACACTTTAGCTATGGCTTTTTTGACACATTTCCAACTGTCGATTTGATATGAAACCGATATAGAGATTTTGAGTTTTCTTAGGAAATCCACTTCCACTCACATTTTTGATCATATTCATGAGTGGAGGAGGAAACGACGGTTAATTAAAGCTACATTCCAGATCAACTCCTGATAGATTGGTTTACCAAGTCACTTTTTCCACCCATCATTAGATATGTAGCCATGGGAGGTGCTGTCACTGAGGAGCAAGTGATTAGTCATGCTCAATATTTGGACTTAGTATATTCCCAGTATGACATGCTTTATAATTTGATCCCTCATGCTCCTCACCCATCGAATGACATGTCAAGACCTACTTTGAAATCCCATGCCAATGGCCTTGTGGATTCCATGACAAATACCAAAAATTCTCCTTCTCCTACACAAACCTCCAAGGTGAATGTGGTCCAGTCCACTTCATCTCAACAACCTAGAGGTAAGAATAAAAACAAGGGTAAATCAAATAATTCTTCTAACACACAGGAGAGTACAAAAATTGTTGATACTCAACCAAAAAGGAAAGCTAAGTTTGCCTCCATGATTTGTGCAGAGGACCACTACACGAAAGACTACCCTCATCGTGAGGAAGACACTAAATTTTTGAAGGGTACGTTCCAACCTCTAATATTAACTAATCATTTTCCGATTCAAAAACAAAAATGGTTGTGCAAATCCTTCCCCTCCGCAAGTGGGAAACGAAAGACATTCCCACCATGGGGATGCTTCCTCAAGCACTGCTAAGGTATTTATGTGTAAGGATACAGTTAGTCTAATGACCAGAGCTAATACTTATGACATTGCTCCAGATAATCATTCCAATGGAGGTGCTACCAATAAGCCCTCCACTTCCACTCCTCCTCCATCCTCTACCCCTCTTCATATCAAGAGGTATGTTGCTGATTCAGTTTTGCGCCTGCCCAAGGGCACAATTAGAAAGTCAATATTCAATACAAGTGTCCGAGATGCTCAAAACTACAACGTTGTTGAAGATATGGCACAAGAAATTTGTGTTATGTCGAACCTAGAACTTCTACAAAACTGTCCAAGTCAATGTAGAACCCTATCATCAACCATTGGAGTTGTGGATCCAAAGGCATCAAATATGATTATGTTTAATCTGAATTATTTTAAGCCGAGGCTCTCCCATTACTTGGCCTTCCAAAATCAAGATATGGTTGGTGGGAAGAACATCCATCACAAAATTTTGGATGAAGGAGCTTCCACATGTGTCATGTCTCTGTCCTGTTAGAGAGCCATTGGTTCTCTTGAGCTTAACTAGTCTCCTACCACCCTTAAGGCATTTGATGTATGCGGTTTCCAAGTTTACGGACTCTTAAAATATTTCACTTTGGAGTTAAAGGGAAAATCTGTTTCTATATACATTGAAGTGGTTGACGCACCCATGGATTATAATTTATTTCTTGGTCACAATTGGTTCTATGCAATGTCTGTCGTCACTTGTTCAGTCTTTTACATTTTACAATTTCCCCATCAAGGGAAAATTGTGACTGTTGACTAACTTGATTATTGTAGAAATTTCAATACAAATTAAGTATTTCCTGCGATTCTCCTGATCTAACAATTATATGCCACTATTAAATACATAATCACTTCTACTATTATTCTTGCGGAAAATTAAACCATGATCACAAAGTGAAATATCAAGAACACATAACACATAAGTTTTTCCGGGAAAGAGTAAAGCTAAAAACCCCACTATCATATATTATGTATATCATGGATCATGAAACAATCTCATACACAACTCTAATCCAAGAGCTCTCAGTAAAATACAATCGTCTCACACTGTCATACAAAACTCAGCAAATACATGTGCCAATTTCTATCTCCAGACAACCTGCCTCCTCTGCACAATCCCTGCAATTTTGAATTATCACATTGAATTTGAATTACCTAGTTTTCACATGCTCATGAGCATATCCACTGCATGTGTGATTGCATGAGTGCACTTCACTCAAATCACAACTGATAGCCAAACTATCCCTTTCACCTGTTATCTCAACTGGGTCTCCATTGGATCTGACATGCATATAGTTAACCGTGGCGAATCTTCAGTTGCATGTGAGTTCACTGATTGTGAATTAATGAATAATTAATTCACTGAACTCTCACTAGTGCAAGTTTAGTTACAACTAGTACAACTAAGCTTAACTCACTTAACTACAATTATGATTCTGTTACAACTCCAAATCACTTAGTTATAGATGAGATAATAGATTAATATTTATTGTTCAATTTATTTAAGGGAAAAGTAAATTAGATACATGTTTCTTGTTGACTTTTCAACAATTATTTCACTCAAGATCTCCATAATTATTCATCAAATAATATCCCTTTCCTGGGACAGTCTGATCTTAAGTACGACAATGTGGGGGTAGGTCTCCTCAAGGATTCCTCACTCATGGGATTCTTTTGCTTACCTCCCCCTGATCCCCCACATGAGGTTTCCACGTTAAACATGATTATGGATACAGTTCAATGATCCTATGAATCATTCAATCCTTTGATAGTACCTAGGCCATCTGCCACTGAAATACTAGGTGACATCATGCTACTTAGTCTTCCACAAGATATAGTACCTAAACCTTCCCTTCCTCTGCCTATCTCCATTGATCCTCTTTCTTCCTACCTCTTTGGTGAACCTATCCCTATTAGTATCCAAGAATCTATGCGTGTCCAGAAGAAGAGTCAACAAACAAACCAAATCTTGGGGGCCATGTCTCCAGCTTCTGGACATCATACTGAATTTAAACCGCTAACTTCTTATGATGATGCTAGGGGAAAAGTACCAACCTTTGAACACTATGTTGGGAAAAAACCCGCCAATAGGTATCGATCAATGTACCAACCTATGGAAATCATGTTGGGAAGAGGCTCATTCATGGGTATTACACCGAGGATAGTTTATTCTCGATTGCAAGCTCATTAAAAAATGAAACTGACTTCGAGAAAAGTTCCCATTTATGTGTCAAGCTCATTAAAAAATGAGATAGAGGACTTTGAGCACCATTTCATTCTCTGTTTTAAGCTTGTTAAAAAATGAAGCAGAATATGAGCATACTTCATCATTCCTTGAGCTCGTTAAATCACGAAGAGTTGTCTTTCGAGTGGTAGTTTACCCCTTTTTCGACCTCGTAAGACTAACTACGCAAAATGCATACTCTAGTCAATCATGACTAGAAGAGTTCTCCCTTATATTGTTTTAAACTTGTTTTGGCTTGGGGGACTAAATTTACGAAAAAGAACACCCTTGGGGTCGCCTTTAAGATATTTTCAGACTCTCTAAACATGAAAAGACCATCAAGTTTTCCTTCTTTGGACTCATAAACATGCATTGAAGGACCCATATGGGACCGAAACCCTCCTTCTTTCGATTTGTTAAACATATGATGAGGGACTCATTGAACATGAGCTATACCAAACATCTATTATCCTCCTCAAGCTCGTTAAAAAACAAAGAGAAAAATTGAAGAAAGTGGGTTAAGTTTTTGGAAAGCATCATTGTAGCTATTTGTTGTTGTCCTTGACCATGGAACCTATTTGCGTCTTGTATTACAATTGGATAATTTACTTGTCTCTGAGTTGTACCAATTCCATGAGTCCTCATACTCCTTCATCTCAATCAAAGAGTGCCCCAGTGATCATCACACTATGTTTTGGTCTATCTCTCAGTTGAGTTAATGATTCCAAGTCACTTGTCGTGCCTCACAATGTTCAAGGGAAGTTTCATATCAAACCAACCATTCTACAATATTACCATCTTTCATCCTCATTTGATCTATCATATTACATGAATTTCTAGTGTTAGTTTCATGTCGATGATGGGGGATACATCATGGCCCTCCTTCGACGAGTCTATTCCCGTCGACTTCAACACATTATCCAAGAATTAGACTTAGAAACCGGTTAGTAACTTGGAGCCTACATCTCTCAACGACAAGTTTCCTTGCTTTCGAAAATAGGCTAACATCATTGGCCTCTAATCAAATGATTCCATGAATGTTCAACTTCAACTCATTTATTCACATTTGCTGGAATGTACTAGGGTACCTTGGGAATCATTTTCATCATTGGTGATTTCCATTGCACTTTTTAATGGTATACACTAATGACCAATAGTCAAGTGGTTTCTACCATGTTCGACATGAAGTCATTTCTTCACATGGCTAGATTCATAATATTTCAGGATCAGGATGAATTCTCTGGGTTGGGACCTCACTTTATTATGTGCTTTACCCAGGCTGCGATGGAGATTATTTGATTAGTTTTTGGTTTCCAGTACACTCACCCTACTGGTTTTCCCACTGATATATACTATCACATAGATCCACTTTGTATTGGTTAGTGGCTATGTTGTTTTGTCATATCATAGATCCACTGTGTATTCTTTCGTGGCTATGACTTAATCAAGTCATGAAGGTATGGATCCACATTGTATCTCTGGTGGCCATATCCTTAGTTATTAATTTCATGGATCTGCAATGTATTTGTCGATGACCATGCTTTGAGTCAGTTTATTCCGAGCATAAGTATGCCTGCCTTGGGAATGATACATATATAATGATATTGTTTGATGGTTGTTTGTAGCTTCTCCCAGGTTCTCCTACTCCAACACCCTTGCATCGATATTTTTTAAAGTTTTTCAGCCATCAGTTTCTCTTCCGAACTCACACTTTAGGGGGCATCTTACACAACAAAATGTCACACCTATTTACACCTAAGTGTCACAAGTGTCATAAAGTGTTTCATTCACCTTACTAAGTGTCACATGCACTCCATCAAGTTTCGTATGAAAATTAATAAGTTTCACATGAACTTTACTAAGTGTTACAACCCCTTGAAACTATGAAACGACATTTTTTATAATCCCTACGTAATTTTGGAGGAAGAAACCCATCATTTGAAAGCTGAAAACATGCCTTTTACTTGAAGTTTTGACCATTTTTGGAGGGTTTTTGAAGGTCAACGCCCCCATGCCCATGTATAGGGAGCGTTGATATCCTATCAATGCCCCCCTACTAATGTATATGGAGCATTGATCCCCTTTTTCAAAGCCCCGTGTTCATTTCCAAGGGAGCATTGATGTGGTCAAAGGAGGTTATAACTATCCCACCTTTTTATAAGGTCCAGATTCGAGAAGATTCAAGTTTGTTTGGGTCAAGGATTCAAGTCACCCTAATTGGCTACATGCTAGGCAACCTTAAGAAGCCAAATCCCAACTTATGGGGTAAAATCCTCAACCATTTCCCAAAATATCTCATGGTGCTTAAGACTCCCAATCCTATATATTGAGGACATTTCCAAGGTGAAAAGGGGGGAGGAATCCATTGAAGTATCATCATTATGATCTCAAGACATTCATGCAAAGGTTGGACTAGAGAGCTTGGAGAAGTTGCTGCAACATCAAAGGTGATTTGTAAGTGCTTTCTTTATTGTCTTTCCATTAATATAAACTTGGCCTATTCCCTTCAAGTTCATGTGTTCAAACATATGCTTGTCTATTGTTGTTTCAATCATCGTAGACATATCTATTTTTTCTAACCACATAGAGTAGAACAAGGAGATTCCTTGTTGTCCATTGCAGGTCCTGTATTGTGCCTAGGATCTTGGAGATCAAGGTCAGAGGTTGGAGCAATGAGGATGACCATTGTAAAAAGGTACACCACATTCTCTTCCTTCTCATTTCTGTTGGTCAAGTAGATTTAGATGGATGTTAGTGTCCACTTGTTAGCTTTTGTCTTTGGGTCAATAACGGTCTTTATCGTAAAGGGGAGTTAAAACTGGCCGCATGGTGAAATTTCTCATAACAGTACTATTATTATCTTCTCCACACTAAATTGTCCTACCACTCAACTATAACCTGCCTTTCAAATTAACTTATCATGCTCACTTGAAGGATCACAAAGATGGCCTAGATAAAAAAAGAGTGCATCATGGAGGTGGAATTCTGGGACTTGTTTACCTGGACTCAGTTTCTGATAAGTCACAACAAAGTCAAAGTCACTATTGTATAATCATGGCCACCCAGATGTCTCATGTCCACAATAATTAAGAACCGTGGTTAGATCCACAACTAGGGGCCAAATGGGGTAGTCTGCAACATGGTTGGCACTTCCCTTCTTATACTTAATGTTTAAGTGGAATTGTTGCAGTTATGTGGAACACTTCTGATGGCGGTCATTTTTCAAATTTCCTCATGTTTGCATGAATTGCAGAGGCTTGTGATCAATGTGGATGATTGTTTCCTTTCCTAGAATATAATGCTTCCATCGTCGGCATGCCTGCATAATGGAGCACGTCTCCTTGTCATAGGTGGGATATATGTGAAAAATATCAGATAGTATCTCACTATGATAGGCCATTATATTCCCTTTTTGAGTGAGGAATGTGTCGATAACATAGTCATAGGCATATGTCTCAATCTCAAATGTTTGCTACAGGTCTGCAACATGAGGACTGGTGCAGAGTAGAGGCAGTGTTTCAAATCCTGAACTTCTTTCTACTGTGATTTAGACCAAACAAACTTGTATTTAGCTCCACCTTTGGTCACTTGATTGAGGGGCCAAGTGATATGAGAGAACCCCAACATGAACCTATGGTAGAAGTTTGCGGGACCCAAGAAGTTGCGAAGCTTTGTCAAAGTCGTCAAGGTTGGAAAATCACAAATGACTTGGATCTTGGCTGGGTCCACATGCACCCCATGTTCATCCATGATGTATCCTAAGTATTGAATTATCTGCATGCCAAATGAGCATTTATCCATATTGGCATATAACTAGTGCTGTCGTAGGGTGCTTAGGACCTGCTAAATCTACAAATGTTATTCCCAAGTCTAGCTAAAGATGAGGATGTCATCCAAATAGATGTCCATGAAAGAGTTTGTGAATGACCACAATATACCATCTATCATCCTCATGAATGTTGCTGGATAATTAGTCAAGCCAAAAGGCATGAACAACCACTAAAAAAGGACTTATTTAGATTTGAAGGTTGTCTTCCATACATCAATTTGTTCTATTAGAACCTGGTGGTAGCATGACTTCAACTCAATCTTGCTAAAGAACTTGGCACCCTTAAGTTGATCAAGAAGATCATCAATACAGGGGATTGGGTATCTGTTCTTGAAAGTGATTTTGTTTAGGGATTTATAATTTATACATAGTCGCCTTATGCCATCCTTATTTTTCACCAACATAATTGGTCTCCCACAAGGCAAGGATCTTGTTCGAATGTGGCCCTTTTAGATGATCTCATGAAATAGATGCTTTATTTCCTCATTCTCCAAAAGGGAGAATCTATATATTGGACCATAGGGTAAGGGAACACCATGTATCAAGTAAATGGGATGTTTTACTAAAAGTGTAGAGGCACCCCTATAGGTGAGGTGAAGATGTCTCTATATTCCTCGACAATATTATCCTATTGCTTCTATTGTGTAGAGAGATCTTGTGCTAAAGATATGGTGGTTGTGATGACCTTTCATTCACCTTTTGACCAAACCATGAAGAGGAAAAACTTGGTAGTCTGAGAGATTACCTTTTGACAATGTTTTATTGAGATCAATGAAATAACAATAGTAAAAATTGCCTCTGGTACCTTATAGCACTGGCCTCCCAAAGTAACAATGACATTATGCGGCATGGAATCATAAACAACATGATGTTTCCACATGTAGGGTTATCCTAAAAGAACGTCACAAATTTTGAGTGGAGAAACATCAAACAATACCTCATCTATGAAGGGCTTGATGCCATAGGACATGCGACACTACGAGTTGACATGAAGGTCTCTTCCCCAACTCAACCAACCTATGGTGTATGGTTGGGGGTGCAACGTTATCGATAAATTCAATATCTTGATGACCTCAGTTGAGATCAGGTATTTTGGATCCCACTGTCAACAATGAAATGTAGTGGGGTCCCCTTCACCCACATCTGTGAATGGAAAAGATGTCCCCCCCTCCTCAATCTCCTCTGACACATATGGTTAGATATTCATGGTTGCAATGTTAGCATTGGGTTTTTCATTGATGATTTTCTTTCCCTTATTCTAAAATAAATCAAAGTCTGAGTCAAGGTTCGAATCTTTGTTTTTAAGCTCAACCAATAATGATATTTTTAAGCATCATTCATTAGTGTTGTTCCAAGGGATTTTGTGGAACTCACACCACTTTTCAATGTCCTTCTTTCACTTCTCATTACCCTTATTTTCTTGTGGCTTGAAATGGTTGTCTTGAGGTTGGCTATCCCTACTTTGTCCCCTGTTTTGTGAGTTAGGGTCACCTTTACTATACTTCTGTTGTGGCAGATATGCAGACCCAAAATCCCACTTATTTTGCTGCTTAAAGTTCTTCTTGATTTTGACAACATATAGATAAGTGGCTCCCAATGAGAACATTTCCAAGAAATCCATCTCTTCTTGGATGTACGTTTGTAGGATGCTGCAATAATTCAAAACTAGGTGTCGCTCAGAGTCTTTGATACCTAGCTTTGAGTGCAAATTGTGGAATATGTTGGTGTACTCTAGCACCGTCTGGTCCCTCTCCTGATGCAAAGTTGTTCATCTCGTGTACTGGTCATCATAACTTCCAATAGGGTAGAATTTCTACTTAAGGGCATCAACAAAGGCCACTCAAGTGGGTCTTGTCCTGAATTTTATAGACTTGTCTTCGTTATGTCTCTCCCAATAACCTTCCAACCAATATTTTACACGGGGAAGGGATTTAAAGAGCGTGAAGGTGATATTTTTGGTGACAATTTTTTTTTTAATAGAGTAATAACCCTCCAATAGATTTAACCATTTTTCCAAATCATATACATATATATATCCTTCAAATAAAGGGATATCAAATTTAACTTGTACCTTGAAGGGTGTCACACCTCCAAAATGGCTGCTTTTTGGAGGTGCCTCACTCGTCGTCGAGAGTCAGTCAAGGTTCTGGGGAAGTTTTCCATCATATTGTTCCTTTGTCATGTGAGGGATTCCTTAAGAAACATCTTGATATGATCTCATGCTCCTTCATCTGTATTTTTCCCTACCATGGGAGGTTTCTTAGGCTGATGATGGTGGTCGTCTCCTAGCGAAACTAGCTCGAGACCCAACTCTCTATACCATGACCTCGTTGTGGATAGGAATTGAGAAAAAAATAGAAGATTGCTATGATACCAATGATCCATATTGTATATGGATACACAAGAATATAACAAAGAGCACGATAATACAATGAACACCAAAGTTCTATTAATGAATAAACTAGCGGAAAACTATAGAGCACAAATTGGCTAGAATGGTGGTGGCTTATCTTTGGAGAGAGAGAGAGAGAGAGAGAGAGAGAGAGAGAGAGAGAGAGATGTCGACTAAACTCATTCAAAAAAGCTAGTATAAGAGGCCAAAAGGATGACCTTTTAACATAAAGTAATAACCCTAAAGGTCCAAATACCTAAACCTATGAGGTGAAGCGCCAAAAGGTGTTTTTGAAATGCCAAAAGGTATTTTTGGGTGTTAGTTTCTACATCAACTTTCTAGGAGCATAATGTTCACATACAATCTCTGTTTGGTGCGCATAGTAGCTCGTTGGAAATATCTAATTGAGGAATACAATAAAATAACATGGATTATCTTTGTCAAGGGTTAAGGTAAGCCCTTGTCCCTTCTCAAAGAACATCGTTTAGGGCCTCAAAATGTCCTGGAAAGTTTAGGACCTAGAAAATCCTATAAAATTATAACAAAATTTCCAAGATGGAGAACCGTGTTGAGTAAGTGGAAGAGGTGGGTGTCCACTGATATCCACCTAGATCAATTTATTGGGTAGACATTTTCTCAAGTCAAGATTTACATAGGTTCTAACCTAAGTGATAATTTCCTTATTGACTTAGTAGAGGTCAATGCTAAGAAATGTGTTTTCCTATTTTTTTTTTTCCTTTTTAATATTCCAATGGTCTACAAGTGAATGGGGAGATTAAACAATGTCACCCAAATTGGGTTTATTGAGATAGAAATTGTCATTAGGTTGAAATTTGATAACAATGATTTGAAGAGGAGGTGAGCCTCGCCCCAAATTCATTGTCCATCTTGCATGACCCTTCTATGATCTTCTAGATTGAAACAACATAAGACAAGAACACTTTTAGAAAAAAAAAGTTTCCACAAATGATGTGGTCTAATTGAAATGAATCCATTAAATGAAAGTTGTAGATGACGAACATAACCTATTAAAGCTATAGATCAAAGCATTGTGTTTATAGTTGTCAATATACTTGCAAATCATTGATAACTAAATATGTAACACTAGAACATTTTGCAATATGCTTGAAAATCACTGATAACTAAATATGTAACACTAAAAAGTTTTCCATTGTCTCCACATTGAAGATTCTTAACTAAGAGGTGTTAAGAATCCAAAAATCCAAACACTACGTATTATGAACAATGACACACTTTGATGATATGTTTTGATTTTCTTATATGCATAAGAGTGAACTTTGAAACAAACACCTACCTAGTCATACTTATACTTCTAATTAATACGCTGGCCAAACAAAGGCCCAAAAAACTTGTGGAATGTTCTAGAATCCCTTTCAAAATAACTAGGGTTATAGTGTATCTTACCTCACTAAACTAGGAAAGGGTCTTGCAATAAATGATCTAAGCATCCTAATTGTCCAAAAAGAGAAATTCCTAAATATGAATAATATGGTGGAAGGAACCTTGGTCATGAACCTAGACTCAAAGGTGAGCAATAAGAAAAAAAATCAAAGTGCATAACAAACTTTATATAAAGGTCAACTGAAATGGATGTCACAACACTATGATAATTTACTAGTTTTAGTGGACTAAAATAGAAATATTCTATTTCTATTGAGGCGTTGAAACAACCTATAAGGAATTGTTTCACTTCAAATGCTTACTATGATCTTTAATTAGATTGTGATTTCTTGTGCATTCAGGGCAATGGATGACAAGTATAAAAATCCACTGTTGATTTTGTTGTGTTCCCATTAAATGTCACTAGCTCAATTGAGTTAATTAAGTGAACTACATACACAAATTGTAAAGATAAGGTAGGCTATGAAAATAAAGAGTAAAAAACATGATTCGAAGAGTAAGTAGTGTTATCTATCGATGCTAAACTTTTATGTATCACCACTATATAATACAATAAATAAGTATAAGCTCAATCCACATGAAGGGTCAATAACCATGCGATGGGTGGGTATGAAATCTTAGCTATGGTGAGCAACTATACACTCATAATTCCATAATATTTTCTCATGAAATTACACATATCGATGTTTTATTCATAAAATAAAAACTTACAAAGTCTCCATGTGGTTGCTTTCTAGTTACCAGTTATTTAATCGCTTTCTAGTTATCAATTATTCAATCACTTTCTAACAAATCTAAGCCATTGTGATTCCTATGAAATGGAAAGAAAATAGAGATAGAGTTTGGATGTAATGAGGAAAAACTTATCAACTCTATAGATAATTTCCCAAATCTTAAAGGTTGATAATAATATGTTAAATGCCACATTAATAAAGATCCTTGAAATTCGTATGAGTCAATTGGATTCTTAGAACATAGATGTGAACAATCCAAGTTTAACATGCAAGGATTATATTATCCAATACACCAATTCACCAAAATCAAAGTGCAACATTGATCTCATCACTTTTTATTAACCATTAATTTAGAAATAGAATAAAAGAATAAATTAGATGATTATTTACGATATTTGAGATGAACTATATATAACATTAGGTTGAGCACTTCCTTCTACTTCTTCCTTGTGAATGCCTCTTGGACATTTAGATACACTAACACACATTAGAGCTACATGTGATGTTTAATGCAGGTAATGACAATTAGAAAATTGTTATGCATGTTTTGGCCAAATGTAACATTGGAACATATGCTAACTATAACATTGGAACATATGCCTATTAGACTGTAACAATTTTGTGGATGCTTTCCTTGATCTCTTTCAGTATTAACTCGAAACCTTTGGCTCTCTTGCCAAACTTCATGTCATTCTACCTCTCTTTCCAACATATCAAAGAAATATGGAATAGGTGTCGGTACTTGTAGAATCGACTCTCATATTGGGGGGCTCTCACCAACTAGGTATATTGATATTTATCTGTTGGTGATGTGCCAGATCCATTACAACATATGGATATGAAACTACATTTTAATATGCTCTCTCCACCTAGAAATCTATATTGGTTTTGGAATGGGTCTAATCTTGGAGTCTTGTGATACACTTTCTCTAGTTCCAAGACTCATGGTAACCCTACTCTACTTGTAGATTTAAGGAATTAGCTAGTTCCAACCATCTTCGCTCCTTCCTAGATAAATATTTCCTTAACGCTCCCTGAGGTGCTATCTTGGTAGCTCATTCCTCTAGATTGAAGGGGGATGTCCTCTCTTCAATTACCTTTGTGTGTAATTTGTGTATGGAAAGAACTTCAAAGGTCCCACATATATTGAGCAATTAAGGTCTAAATGATAAGGGATATATCTAAATGAATCTCCCCACCATAAAAGCTATAGAACCACCTTGTTACTATAGTGGATCATCATGGTTCTCCTCCATATCATATCCCCTTGAGAGATTCTTGTCCCACCATAATAACAAGAGATCAAGGTATTTCCTCACCTCTTCTCCCCTTAATAAATGCCCCTTAACTTCCCCAATCCCATTTCAATCTTGACCCATTATTTACATTCTTGAATGCGCAGACAAAATTTGAGCAAATTGAAATTCACTTACATGGATGTGAAGCCACCTATTCTCGTAGAATGTCCAAATAGACTTCTTGTAGTGAGTGATGGAAATCACCTAAAGGTGCTAAAACCATGGTATTTTGGATTGTTGGGAATCTTGCACGAAATCTGAATAGAATACACAAAATGTTGTGAGTTTTAATTTGGGGGTGGATTTACGAGATGTAGGTGACGAAACAGATTTAGTCAAATTCAATTCCTACGATCTCATCCTTGGGTGTGCAAGGCCTTACATGGGAAAGGGGTAGCAACACCAACTTATTCCTCCAAATATAGTTTTTAGTAGTTTTCAAGGTGAGTACCAAGTGATGCACTCACTAATGATATGAGGGCTAACCAATGCCCCAAAAAACCTATGGACATCATGTTTCAAGATTTATGACCTTAAATGAACCACTAAGTATCATAATTCTAGTTCAATTGCTGCTTACTAAAATGTGCCCTTGTGAAGTTCTAGACTTTTTTGGTAGGGTGAGAATCAAGTATATCACTCCCCCTCACTTATGTTGGGATTCTATACCATTTATGGGTGAGGAGGAGCACATGGATATCACTGAACCTTTCTGAAAGGGAAAGTCATCTTCTTCTACCAAAAACTTTAGAACTTTAAGGACATGCACAACAAAATCCATCCTCTTCTACTTGAACTCCATGCCACAAATTCACCATCATGATTCAAACATCTATGAGAGAGGTATTGTTGAGAAATAACACTCACACTAAACCAACCAAGAAATATAAGACACAATTAAACATAAAATAATCAATGACAATCACACAATACCCAAATATTTTATCTTGGAAGCCCTTAACCAAGAAAAATAATATTCCTTGAGAGAATCCCCCTCTCTTGTTGTCTTATTCATTAATAGAATAAATAGCTACATGACTAACCTTGGTCCACACCTAAGAAATAATAATCATCATATCTCTTTATTTTACACAATAACAACCCTACAACCAATCACCATTACACACCTCTCATTCGAGAGTTTCAAATCACCTTTTATAGTATTACAACATGCTATATTTATAGGCTTTACAACATGTAAAAATCTAATTCGTGGCACCCAAAAATAGTTACAGATCCATGCGGATGATTGCTTGTGATCCCACGAATACCAGGATTCTATTATAGTCAACTACCTATAGAAATTTAGTTGGTTATGAACCAATCGACCTTTAGTTGGTCTTCTAGTTGGCTGCCACTTGACCTCCTATCACCCTCCTATTGGTTGACCTCTCAACCTTAAACTTAATCATCAACTTGAATTAATCATCTAGTTGATCATTGAATGATCCAGGTGGATATTGGTGGCCACCCACCTTTTCCAACTGGCTCAAAACAATTTTCTGGCAATTTTGGTAATTTACTATTTTTAGCAATTTTTAACTTCAGAGGCCATTTTGAGGGCCTAAATGAATGTTTTTTTGGATCGAGATTCTCAATGATAGATGAAGGCTATGATTGATCCCCCTAAATTAATCTCCTTGACGATACCTTTCCAACAAGCTATCGTTCACCCAAAACAAAGATCGTATGTCAGAGTTACACCCCCGGGAAGTTGATACACCAAACTACCCAAAACAGGGTCCACAAAATTGTTGGCTTTTCATCTTTCGGGGTTAGGGTTTCGGATTTTATTTATGATAAAAAGGCCTTTGGAGCCTCATTGTAAAATCATCTTCTTGTGAATGCGAGTAGCAAACACATCTCTTCTCAGAGATAAGTTGCCACCATTCTAGCGAGTCTTTCACTCTGTATTTTTACAGTCTCTGTACATTTTTTCTCATTAATAGAAAATTGTGTATTACTGTATCTCTGTGTTTATGGTTGCATCTCTGATAAATTTTTGTTATATTATTGGATATCCGAGATATCTCTGTACATTTCTTTATTATATATTCGCTCTCATTTCGTGCCAAAAATAATCCGGATCAGTGGTATCAGAGCAGGCTGCTCTTGATCATTTTTTTTGTTTTCAGTGCATGTCCTCGACGAGGTCCGAGTATAGAAAGTTGGGTCTCAAGCTTGTCTCTCCTGAAGACAATCACTCTCGCATGCCCAAGAAACCCTCCATGGCGGAAGAAAAGAAAAATGATGGAGCAGACGATTCTATCAATTTATTGCTTGAGCAAGCTCTCACATGACAGAGGGATGAAATGATGGACAATTTTTCCCACATCCTTCAACGCCTGATGATAGCAACATGCGTATATTCATCAAACAACCACTTTGGAAGCACCTCTCCTTTCAAGGTACAGGTTAATTTTGATATTCCCGTATTTGAAGGTCAGATAGATGTGGATGCCCTAGACCAATGGTTAAATCTGTTAGAAGGTTATTTCTCTGTTCATAATTTTTCCGACAGGGAAAAGATCACCTCCACACACCTTAAATCTCTCCCCCATGTCAAACATTGATGGGAAACTTACTAGGAGAAAAGTTCCATAGAGGAGTCTAGAATATATGGGGCCGAGCCCACTTGGGATTTTTTTGTGGATGCGGTAAAGGAACAATATTAACCTGTTGGAAACTATGAGGACTAGTACATGAGATGGACCACACTGCGGCAAGAGAGGGGCCAAGAAATTCTAGAGTTCACCAATACCTTCCATACCTTGCACACCAAGATGGGTATCAAAGAATCCAAACAACATTTGGTTCTGAAATACTGTGGGGCTCTACACAAATACATTCAAACTGAAATGGATTTTCTGGACATCTCATCACTTGGTGCTGCTTATTGATATGCTGTTAAAATCGAGCATAAATTTAAGAACAAGAACAAACGGGAGTTTGGGTCTGCAAATATGAAACAACTAAAGTATGATAAATATGGCCCTAACAAACAGTCTCTCGAAAACCAGTCCAAGACACAGGAAAAGAAGGGTCACGGGAAGACAAAGAAGTACACCGAAAAATGGTGCGATTTCCACAAAAACAACACCGAGGAATGTCACTCAAAATGGTCATTGGTGGCTGATATCAAAGAGAAGGAGCCGAACCATGATTCAAAATATGATTATGAAAATACTTGTAAAAGATAGATCATCGACACAGACCCCACTGCTATTTTCGCGACCGCAAAAATTCAACCAGAAGAACCAACAGATCCTGAAGAGGGGGAGTGCCTTTTTCATTCACATATGTGGCTGAATGGGACCCCACTACATTTTATTGTTGATAGAGAAATCCATAAAATCCTCATCTTAGTAAAGGTCGTCAAACAGTTGGGATTGTTGACAACACCACATCCGCAACCATACAACATCGGGTGGCTTCGCCAAGGACGAGATATCCACGTCATCCAAAAGTGTCGATTGTCATATGGAATCCAACCCTTCAAGGATGAGGTATTATGTGATGTTTCCCCACTGGATGTTTGTGATGATCTCTTGGGCCAACCATATATGTGGAAGTGCCATGCTGTTTGTGAGTCTCGACCCCGCAGTGTCATTGTTTCTCCGGGGGGTCATCTCTACAGAATACCAGAGGTAGTTCCGACTATTGTTCCACCTAAACAGTCTCACAAGGTAGTATCTCATACTACAAAATTCAACTTGTTCATAGTATGTTCAAAAGGTGAACAAAAGGATACTGCAACCACTACAACCTCGACCCAAGCACCTTCTATCCAACACAAGCATGTCGACAAGATTGCAACAAAGTGTAAATATTCCTTATGCACACAGGCATCTCATGTAGTCAGACTGGTTAAAAAGGTCCAACCCTTCCTTCCACATGTTCATGACAACCTTCAACAAGATAAGCAACGCAACTTCTCCAACAAGGCAAGCACCTCATCAAGATGCAGATTCAACAAACGCTTTTCCCTCTCCCTTGAGCACTCAACGCAATGGAGACCATTTCTTCCTAATTAGGGAGGATTGATCTAGGTGGATATCGATGGCCACCCACCTTTTCCAACTGGCTCAAAATAATTTTTTGGCAATTTTGGTAATTTACTATTTTTAGTAGTTTTTAATTTCCGGGGCCATTTTGAGGGCCTAAATGAAGGTTTTTTGGGATCAAGCTTCTCAATGATAGCTGAAGGCTCTGATTGAGCACCCTAAATGAATATCCTCGATGATACCTTTCCAACACGCTATCGTGAGCCCCAAACGAAGATCGTATGTCAAAGTTACGCCCCTCGAGAAGTTGATACACCAAACTACCCAAAACATGGTCCACAAAATTATTGGATTTTCCTCTTCCGAGGTTAGGGTTTTGGATTTTATTTATGATAAAAAGACCTTTGGAGCCTCATTGTAAAATCATCTTCTTGCGAATGCGAGTAGCAGACACATCTCTTCTCAGAGATAAGCTGCCACCATTCTAGCCAGTGTTTCACTCTGTATGTTTACAGTCTTTGTATATTTTCGCTCATTAATAGAAAATTGTGTATTACTGTATCTTTGTGTTTATGGTTGCATCTATGATACATTTCTGTTATATTATTGGATATCGGAGATATCTCTGTACATTTCTTTATTATATCTCCGCTCTCATTTCATGCTGAAAATAATCCAGATCATTCACCCAGTCGATCCACCTCAACTAGCCAGTTGATTAGACCGAGCTTCCACTGCAAAGAATATACCAACCCAACATTCTCCCACTTGTTGTCTTCCTTTTAGAATTAGGAGAACATAAACTCCTATTCATTGATCTAGGGAAACAATTCCCATTACCTCTCTACACCAAGAGAACTTCATGACACTTACAGACTTGGTCAAAGAGTCTACGATGTTTTCCAAATTCTCTACCTTCTCCAACAACACCTTCTTTCTTTCCACCATGTCCCTCATGAAATGATATTGCACATCAATATACTTTTTCTTAGAATGGTAATATGGGTTCTTTTCCAAGAAAATTTCACCATGATTGTCACAATTTATCTTCATAACTCATTGCTCAAACCCAATCCCCAAACACAGTCTATGTAGCCATACAATTTTTTTTCTTGCATGGGTGGCTTCCATATATTAAACTTCCATTGTCGACAAGGATACTACCGCTTGTTTCTTACTCATCCAACTAATTTCTCCATTGAAAATCTTGAACACATATATGTTGGTGAACCATCTTCGTTCAAGATCTCCAACCGAGTCAACATCGACAAAACCATGTACATTCACTTTCCTGTCAGTTTTAGGTTTCCCTTGGTAACATATCACATATTTTATTGTGCCACACAAGTACCTAAACACTCTCTTGACAACAATCCAATGCTCTTTCTAACGGGTTGACATGTACATGCTCAATACTCCCACAACATGAGCAATGTTTGGTCTAGTGCAAACCATAGCATACATAAAATTACCAATAACATAAGCATAGGGAACATGTGTCTTGTCCTCTATTTATTCCCGTGTCTTTGGAAATTGTTCAACAATTAGTTTTACTCCTACAAGAATTTGTAACTCGATCAGTTTTCAATCCTCCATGTTGAAATTCTTTAAGACCGTTTCGATGTACTTCCTTTGATTTAACCAAAGTTTTGTAACTACTCGATCTCTCTCAATCCCCATTCCCAGAATGAAGTTCGCAACATCAAGATCCTTCATGTCTAACTTGGAGGATAATTGCATATTCACCTCCTTTATAACATCCATGTTGTTTCTGACCAACAACATGTCATCAATATACAAAGCTACATATATGAAACAACTTCCCTTTTCCTTGGAATATACACGTGATCAACATTTCTTCTCACAAATCCCAAAACAAGGATGTATGTGTCAAACTTTTGGTACCACATCCTTGGTGATTTCTTTAAACCATAAAGGGACCTTTTCAACTTGCACACTAGTTCTTTCTTTCCCTTTACTGTAAATCCTTCATGTTGTTTCATGTAGATTTCTTCTTCTAGGTCCCCATGTAGGAACACTATTTTGACATCCATCTTCTCTATCTCAATATCAAACAATGCAACCATAGACATCAATACTCGTATGGAATTTAATTTTGTAATAGGAGAGAAAACCTCACCAAAGTCAACTCCCTCAACTTTGGAATACCCTTTCGCTACCAGTCGAGCTTTGAACTTCTTGAATTAACCTACTACACTCAATTTTTTTTTGAACTCCCACTTTCTACCAACGAGTTTCTTTCCATAAGGTAGCTTGACCAAATCCCATGTATCATTCTTGTAGAAGGATTCCACTTCTTCAATCATGGCATCCTTCAAGAGTTTACCCTATGTTGAGTCGATTGATACTTGACCGACTTGGGCTCATCATTAGTGGTAGATAATACAAATTCATAACAGAAATTAGGTAAACTATACCTTTCAGCTGGTTTCCTTACTCATTTATACCTCCTTACAATCATAGTCGAATTTTCCACCTCTTCATCTAATTCAATTGACTCACATGAATCATGTTCTTCGTTCCTTAGCTCAAATATCAACTTCTCTGGTTCTTTCTTCATTTGAACCTTTTCAATATTGTAAGTTCCTCCGAATTCCATGAAGACAAAATATCTACTATAAACTATTTTCCACAATACTAGATCCCATTGCTTATATCCTTTCATTCCAACCTTGGACCCAATGAAAATACACTTGAGTGCCTTATTGTCTAGCTTGTTCCTCTTTTCTTTGTGAAAATGCACAAATGCATCATAGACAAAAATTATGAGATGTGAAAGCAAAGGCTTCTCACCAAACCATACCTCATGTGGAGTCGATACGACTAACGTTGATGAAAGAGACCTATTTTCCAAATATTATGGAGTGTTGACTGCCTCTTCCCATAATTCTTGTGCAATCCCAACACTACTGAGCATGCTCCTTGCCTTTTCCATCAACATCCTGTTCATTCTCTCAAAAACTCCATTCTACTGTGGGATATATGGTGTGGTATTTTGGAATTCTATGCCATATTTCTTGCAAAAATACTTAAATTATTTACCATAGAATTCACCTCCGTTGTTATTTCTCAACACCTTCATATTTTTATCTGTTTGGTTTTCCACAAGAGATTTAAACTCTTTGAACGTATTGAAAACCTTAGATTTCTTCCTTAGGAAATATAACCACGTATTCCTAGAGAAATCACATATGAAGGAAACATAATACAAAGATCCACCAAGTCAAGGGACCGATACAGGGCCAAACACATCACTATATATCAATTCCATGATTCCTTTTTCCCTTGTAACTCCATATGGGAATCTCACACAATTTTGTTTTCCATATATGTAATGTTCACAAAAATTGAATTCTAAATTACAATATGGAAAAACTTCGACCATACCTTTTATTTGAAAATCTCTAAGTCCTTTTCCCCCAATATGTACCATCCTCTGGTGGCATAACATGGTCATATCGACTAGACGATGCACAATCACTTTAGTTGGATTTGAGTCGAGTCGAGTTGTAGTTGAGTTGATTTCATAGACAACAATGTTGTTGCATCCAATCAGGTCGACACTCTCCAACAAATTATATAGGGTTCCAATCCGAAATCCTCTCATAAAGACCATCTCTCCCATGATCATTTTGCATGAATCCTTATGAAATAAAGAGTTTACACTTGCTGCACTAATTTTGCTGATAGATATTATATTTCTTGCAAACTCGGAATATGTATCATACCTAGAAATTTTCTGCTCCTCCCATCTTGTAGCATCAATCAAACTCTTACTTGTCCAAATATTTTGGTTGTTGAGTCATCCCCCATGAATACATATCCTCCTTCATATCTCTCATACTCACAGAACCAATCTCTGTGAGGTGTCATATGAAAAGAAGCACCTAAGTCGATCAACCAAACATCATGCTCTGACTGTGTACTGGTCGATGACAGATACACATCCCCTCCTTTGTCTAGATAAGTCTTTCCTTCAGTCGATTGATTACTGCTAGATCCAAAATTTTTCTCACCAACATTTAACTTGCAGTCACTTTTGTAGTGCTAGGATTTACCACACTTCCAACATATTCTTGTCAAATTAATTGGGGATTTAGATCTTACCCTTTGACTTAGATCATCGACTGAAGAATTAACATTTACCTCTGTCAACCGGTTGACCTCTCACAATAAAGGAATCCTTGGTTAATCCTTCCATGTTCTTCCACCTCATTTCCTATGATAGTAGAGATGCAACCATGTCTTCAAGTAATGTGGTTGCATTACTCCCAATATCCATGACTAGACTATCCCATGAATCTGGCAAAAAACACAACGTAATGATACATTTATTCTCCTTAGTGATTTTAATATCCACAAATAATAACTGGCTTATCACAATATTGAATATATTCGGGTGCTATATTACTGAGCTCCCATCACTCATCCATAGAAAATACAATTTCTTTTGAAGAAACAACTTGATTTTCAGATATTTCGATTGGTACAAGCTTCCCAACGTATCCCTTAGTTTATTTGCAGTGTCTTTTCCTGATACATTTAGCAGTACTGAATCTGCAAGACAAAGTCGGATCAAGCTCCTTGCCCTTGTCTCAAGTTTCTCCCATTCTTCTTTCGACATACCCATCAAAATTGTTCTGGGACTTACGACTAACCACTATTCTCGATCGACAAGGAGATATTCCATTTTAATCTCCCACAACTCAAAATTATGGCCATTAAATTTTTCAATCTCTATCCTCAAACTATGTTCCATTCTTTCAATCACAAATTAAAGACCATTGTCTTACAACTCTCATTGCACCTAGGTTTAGCTCAGATCCAATATTTTCTTAACCTTTCTCTAATACGACTTGTACATAGCAAAAATAAGCTTTGATACCACTTGTTGAGAAATAACACTCATATTGAACCAACTGGGAAAGATAAGACATAATTAAACAGAAAAATGATCAATGACAATCATACAATACACATAGATTTTACCCTGCAAACCCTTAACTAGGAAAACCAACATTCCTTGAGCGAATCCCACTCTCTTTTTGTCTTATTCATTTATAAAATAAAGAGTTACATGACTAACCTTGGTCCACAACCAAGACACAATTGTCATCCTACTCTCTTCCTGTTACACAAGAACAACCTTGCAACAAATTATCATTACACATGTCTCATTCAAGAGTTTCAAATCACCTTTTATAGTATTACATCATGCCATATTTATAGGCTTTACAACATGTAAAACCCTAATTCATAGCACCCAAAAACGATTACAGATATATGCAGATGATTGGTTGCGATCCTGCAACCAATCATCGAACTTTAGTCTACTACAACTAGCCAACCTTTTTTTGGTTTTCTCAACTGCCACTCGATCTCCTCATGTCGACTTCCTGTTCATTGACCTTTTGACCTTCGACTTGACTTAACCATTCAGTTGAACATTCACCTAGTCGATCCACCTCGACTAGCCAATCAATTAGACTGAGTTTTCACTGTAAATATTATAACAACCCAACAAGGATAGTGGTTTGTTCACAATTCATCAGGGAAGAGAAAATCCAATTTTAAAGTGTTGGTAAGTGTTAGTTCTTGGTCTATCCCTATGCTTGTTTATGATTTACAGGGATCAAGGTATTGTCTGTTTCCCTTTACTCCCCCATCTTGCTCTTGTTATACCACCAATGAAGTAAGAGAGATGACACCTTGCTCTTATTTAAGTCTAGATGTAGTCAATGATTGAGTAGTTCCAAAAGTAACACAAGTGGTCAATTCTTTAACAAAATCACAACTCAACAATGACCACAACTCAATCAGGGTGACGAACAATGGCAAATGGTAACTAATACTTTGACAAAAAAAAATCAACATAAGAAAATCCAAAGTATAAACAAACAAACAAACAAAAATATAGGATAATTCAAAATGTTTTGAACCACTGTTCACTGTTCAGACTAATAAAAGGGTCTAACAATATCATATGAAATAACCATATTCAATCATGTATCTAAATTTAAAATCTTTCCTAAATTAAACAGTAAA